>MJUU01053373.1:6753-29553 GCA_002080025.1 Modiolus philippinarum
TGGGGATTTCAGAGACGGGTATAGGGCTATTGGTCTCAACTACAGAGAACTATTATGGCTAGCAACACACTTTTCAATCCGTTTCCACTCAACATGCCCGTCCTTGAAAGAATTAAGCTAACTCTAACCAGACACAAGTTCAACTATTATAAAACTGGACCATAGAAAAACTCAATGAAGAAGACATCCCAGAGGCTGCTCGACTAACTACACCTGTAACACCAGAGCTATTCACGCAACACATTAAGAAGAACAATGTTTTCAGAAACAAAAGATTACTGTACTGCAGGTCAATGGCAGAGAAAGATGAAACATCAAGCTGGGCTACAGAGTTCAAAACTCAGTGCTAACTCTTCTGACTGCAGCAGTGTTTGACACTCGAAAACAACAGTGATGAATTATTTAATGCTATATCTTGTGTTTATTCTTTTTATTCAGTTCACAATGTTCTGACAATGTTAAAACATGACATAATATTACATATAAAATATTACCTAAAGACATTAAACGTTATAAAAACATAGTTAGTTTCATTCAATCAACCAGTTAATCATTCAATACATATTTCTATAATTAACAATATAATCTTTTTCAATCCATGTCAGAATTACACCTGGATTTCGAAATACAGAAACTCATAAACTTTGTCATAAATAATTACTTTGTATACATTTATATTACACTTCATAAAAACCTTATATGAAAATACAAAATACAAAATTCAAATTTTTCAACAATACTGGAATAAAATTTTTATTCCAGTATTGTGGACAATACTAGTATTCCAGTATTGTGGTCGCCAAGTTCAAGTGATCCATGAAAAGGGTTTCCCGGCGACAAAATCAAAAGTGTCCGAATATACCCAGTCTTACCCTAGCCCTAAGTGTGCCCGTGAGTTCCCATAGCATTTTTTCGCACTTAGCAATTCTACACAAATGACAGTTATTGAAGGATGAAGAGGGTAATGATACAAGAATTTTTCTCAATTCCTTGACATTTTTATCAGAAGATCCTTACAGAGCTGGATTTGCTGTTTCTGGTATATATTTTTTGGCCACAGATGTAAACAGCGGAACCGGAAATGTAAACAAAGAATCTTTATCGCGAGACACGTGAAAAAGTTTTTGGCGGGGTATATTTAAAAACATTAATCCAGATTAGATAAAGCATTTTGAGCATTTATTATATCTATAGTGGTTCTAGTTTATGTAGCTGCTAGTGGTAAGTCGGGAATGTAGTTATATGTAATTAATAAATTTGTATGGCAACCCGTTTTTATATTTATTCACCAAACAAGATATCTTATATTTTTAAAAAGATATCTTATTTGTTTTATAAGATATCTTAAAAAGTTAAAGAGATATCTTATAATTTTAAAAAGATATCTTATAAAGCTTATCAGATATCTTATAAAGCTTATCAGATATCTTATAAATTTTATGAGATATCTCTTTAAGTTTATGAGATATCTTATATAGTTTTGATTTATAAGATATCTTATGAAGTTTATAAGATATCTTTTTAAGTTTATAAGATATCTTTTTAACTTTTTAAGATATCTTATAAAACAAATAAGATATCTTATTAAATAAAAAATGATAAGATATCTTTATAACTTTATAAGATATCTTATATATTTTATAAGATATCTTATAAGCTTTAAAAGATATCTTGTAAATCATAATTTTATAAGATATCTTATAAATTTAATAAGATATCTTTTTAAACAAACAAGATATCTCATAAAGTTAATAAGATATCTTCTATTATTTTTTTTTGTATAAAATAGCACCAAGCATCCACGTATCCCTGTTGTTCGATGGACCCGACTTTAATTATTTTGTCAATTATTACAATTTGATCTAACCACATGTATCTAGACACGTGACTTCTCGTACAAGCATGTAGAATCTAACACTTAATAAAAAGACAAGACGGTTCATCGGAAGACAATGTTCTAGGTTTCAGAAAAAATCTGCAGGGATTTTATAACAATAGAAGAAAAAGTATTAAAAGCCAAGCAGTGCGTTTTACTAGCGAAAGAGATAAAATCTATACCGAGTGCCAATTGTAATCATACCGAAAAGAGAATTAATAAACAAGGTCCGGGAAATGGCATATATATTATGTACTATATCACATACTTTTGTCTCTAAAGACCGAATTTTAACTCCGATAAAGATTTTTTTCCAAATTGCACACAATTTGAATTACATATATTTATAAGCAGATGGGATTCCCGATTTGAAAAAAATCTTTTCCGTATTGGAATCTAAATAGTTGTTAAACTACGTTTTTTGCAGGTTTCATTAAAGGAGATACAATACGATGTTTTAGAAACACAAAGACCGTAACGAAATATTCAACACGTTCAAGGTTATTTTAATTAATCGAGACTACTTAGAATGTCAAATTAATCAGAGTATTAATCCTGTCTGATATATTAGTTCAAGACAGGTCAAACTTTCTTACGCAACAGCCAATGTGTATACAATTTATTAAGAAAGATCTTTTGAAACATTGACACACTGTGCATTGACATCTATTGCAATTACATGACACGTGTAACAGATTTTTGACAAGTCTATCATTCCGTATATAAAAGAATACAGAAATTTATGCAAATCTTTTACTTCAGCAAAAGTCAAATAATAATTAAGACATTTAAAAAAGCAGACCTAGATTAACTACAATGCCGAAACGCTATGAATTAGTGTAGGGTTACGTATAGGGATACGTGGTTGCTTGGTGCTATTTTATACAAAAAGCGTGATAAAAGGAGACTTAATTTATATAAAGTTTATAAGATATTTTTTCAAAGAATTTATATAATCTGTATGAAATACTTAACAAGATATCATATAAAACTTATAAGATATCTGCTAAAATATATTAGATATCTTACTATTTTTTTTTAAATCAGATATCTGATAAATAAAATAAGATATCTTATTAAACTTACAAGATATCTTTTAAAGTTAAAAAGATATCTTGTAAAGAAAAATTCTAAAAGATATCTTTTGAAGTTTATAAGATATCATATATATATATATTAAAAACAAGATATCTCATATATTTTATAAGATATCTTATAAACTTTAAAAGATATGTTATCAAGTTAAAAAGATATCTTTATAAGTTTATAAGATATCTTATAAACTTTATAAGATATCTTATAAAGTTTATTAGATATCTTATAAACTTTATAAGATATCTTATAAAGGTTATAAGATATCTAATTAATGAGAAGATATCTTATAATTTTACATGATATCTTATAAAACAAATGAGATATCTTATTATATACACAAGATATCTTATTCGGTGAATAAATATTAAAAACGGCTTGCCATAAATTTGTGGTACCAAAGTGCATTTCTTGGCTTTTTTGTACCCATTTAATTTTGTGTGGAATTACAATGGAATGTACATGACTCGGGATATGGCAACTGGTTACGGCAAAAGCAATATTACGAGGCGATTATTCAAACTATCTTTTAAGTTTACTGGTACAAATAGTGATATCCAGATTGCTGCTATCAAAAAGAATATCAGCGTTTTCTGCAAGTACATTCGACTTACTCAAAAAATCAAAAGTTATAGGCTTCAACCGACACGGGAACATATTGTATAGGAGTGACGAAATTATGTTGACGGACAGAAAGAAAGAAAGTCTTAAAAATTTATCACTTGGTAACCGGGAACTGTATACTACATTTTTACATTGTTATTATTTGCAATAATGGCAAATCTTTTGATGAGAGACTGTTGATACAAAATGAGAGGAGACCGATTGCATCGACCTTCTTAATTCAAGCTAAATGTGTGGAATTAGCATATATGCACTCTCCCTTTTTCGGAGACTTACTCCCAGAGAGGAAAGTGGGAGGGGGTAACAAGTATAGCCAGCAGTCCCTTGATTTGATGTTCTCCAAATTACGTATGGGTGTAGAATCGTTAAAATAATAGTTAGCCATTTCAACATTACACAAAACGCCTTCTTGAATTCAATGTCCGATTGTCATCTTTTTCCACAATACCCGCATTCGTAATAACCATGTCCATACCAAGAAAGATAGCCGATTCCGGTCTACAAATGACCCACTTACAGACAGCATACAAAAGAGGCAGTAAAGACGGTGTTTCAATGATGCTTTTGGAACTTTTAATGGAAGACCGACTGATTGACAAAAGTCATGAATATTTTGCTCCAATCATCTTTGTTAAAAATAAAAATGCCCAATAAATGTATATGATATTATATATTTCCTGTTTTTACGCATTAGTTATTCGTATGAAATTTAGTATATTAAAAAGAGAACATGAAACGCTTGGCATACTTTCATTTATTTTTGTTCCGTATTTTCTAGCCTGGACATTGCGCTATTTTCGAGGCATAAGTCAGTGCTGAAATGACCGTACTATAGTATTATTGCGTAATGTTTTTTTTTTCATATCGGCATTCTAATAGATCCGCCAGCCAAATCTGAAAACGACCTGAGGCGCAAGCCGAAGGCCAATATGACTTACCGAGGATCTATAACTATGCCAATATGAAAAGCAACTGATACCTTTATTAATTAACTTCATTTCCATGATTTGTACCAATTGTTTTCCAGCATTTCTAATAGACCTTGCTAGGCACCAGACGACAAGTTACGCACTACTGGCTCATTTTAATTTTATCGTAGCGAGAGACGATAAATCAAGAGGAGTTATTAGAGACCTCATGTTGGACTAGGCCAGAATGGGAAAAGTCTGTATTGGCCTAATTTAGATCATACTCGCATCCTTTGTCATTCGTATTGATTTGGCACTTTTGAGCATATTAAGTCAAATACGTGCACTGAAAATGAAAACAATAAAATTTTTGCTATGCCCATCAACACTAAAGCAAGTAGAAAAAATATGGTCCTTCATAAAACGGTCATATAACTGAGGACAGGGGACTCATAACTCTGTTATTTTTTTTACTTGCTTGTTTTATTTAGTTTTATTTGTTAATGTGATAAACTATGCTAGTTTATATGACAATAAATATTTGATTTGATTTTATTTGAAAAATGCCCATAAAATATGTTCAGTTGTTGTAGCCTCGTTAACTCTACACATTTTACTTAAATATTCAATAAATTACATGTGAGTATTTTTTTTAAATATTTCAATTGTCATATAATGTTTTACTAAGATGTCATTGTTTCAGTTCATATGGTCAGGACGTGGTTGGTATAATTTTACGACGTCAGCTTTTTTCGGCGTATTTTTCATTGAAGTTGACAACTTTGACGTTTCCCACAGAGAAAACAAATTCGGTGACCCCCATATTTTTTTACACATTCTTTTTTATCATTACAAAAAGAATAACATATTCTTAAATATGGCATATTAAATTTGTCATTTCATAATAAAATTGATATTTTTTAATAAATCTTCTCTCAATTAGTCAATATGTATATGAAACTGAAAAGAGGACTCAAATTAATACCAGATGTGTTGAAAATAGACCCAAATAAATAGACAATAGACAAAAGACAATATTTATTGCGCAAACACATTTACAGTAAATGGTTATGGCAGATTCAGATTCAGATTCAATATTTTATTAAAGTCTCACCACTTATAAAACATGGCATGATGAAAACAAACAATATCAATAACATAAAAAAGGCGACTGAACATATTATATGTAAACTAATTTGAATGAATGTCATGATGTGACAGTGGTTTTAAATATTTGGAGTTACTGCATTATGAATTTATTCTAAGTTGCCAACATTCTGACATAAATTCTATTGTTAATTTAAGTAAATTATATGAATTGCTATTAAGCAAATATGAGATTTCACTCATAGTTAGATGATAGTTTGGATAAGATTTATTAGTGTATTTTTTTAGTTTTTCTATGAATAATTTTCTTTGTGTTGAATAATGGGTGCATGTTGAGAAAAAATGGTATTCACCCTCAACATCACCACTGTTACATGAAATACAAAGAAGATTATTCCTTTCAGTATTATTATATCGGCCTTTTTCTATGGCTAGTTTGTGTGCACTTAGGCGAAATTTACTGAGGATAGATCCGTCTTGTTTTAAATATGAATGGGAACTGAAATGAGCATCAAATAAATTTATACTAAAATTTGTAAAATAAGCACCCGAATTTGCCCCACGTCCCCGTATACCAACATATAGGAAGTTACCCCCCCCCCCCCACGGGAATTCAATTGAACCTATCTTCAAGTTGATTAAGGATATCTTTAATTTAATTAGAGATATCTTCAATTCAATTAGCGATAGGTTAAAATAAGCCGCCGGAATATCTTTAATTAAATTTGAAGATATCTTTAATTCATTTAGATAGGTTTAAATGAATTAAACGTATCTTTAATTGAATTGAAGATATCTCTAATTGAATTTGACTTTTGTGATCAAGTTTTGTTCCAATTGAAGTGGTGGATTCAGAGACCTAATTCTTTTAATGGAATCTCATATAAACTATGTCCTCACTGGAGGCCATCTTGGATCGGGTATTACCCCCAAGCGACACAATCTTTAAAGTTTACCATCGAAGGACTATTGTAGCCAGTTTTGATTTCAATCGGCCAAGTAGTCCGGAGAAGAAGACTTTTAAACATTTTTTCCTATAAGGATCAATGTTAAACTATGGTTCCCTCTGGTAGCCACCTTGAATGAGGTATGCACATGAGCGACACAATTATGAAAGGGGACCACCCACGGACTATTGTGACCAAGTTTAGTTTCAATTGGCCCAGTGGTTTCAGTGGAGAAGATTTTTCAATATCTTTCCAGAAGGTCCAATGTTAAACTTCGGTCCCTGCAGGCGGCTAAGTTGGATCAGGTATGGACCTAAGAGACTGACACAATTTTTAAAGTTGACCATCTAAGGATT
Organism: Modiolus philippinarum; assembly: GCA_002080025.1. Lineage (NCBI taxonomy): Eukaryota > Metazoa > Mollusca > Bivalvia > Mytilida > Modiolidae > Modiolus > Modiolus philippinarum. Next base: position 13,664 of record MJUU01053373.1, read on the forward strand.
TTGTAGCCAAGTTTGATTTCAATTGGCCAAGTAGTTCCAGAGAAGATAATTTTCAACATTTTCCCCCACAGGCACAATGTTAAACTATAGTCCCCGCTGGCAGCTATCTTGGATGAGGTACGGACATGATCAACACAATATTGAAAGGGACAACCCAAGGACTATTGTGACCATGTTTGGTTTCAATTGGCCCGGTTGCTTCAGAGGGGAAGAGTTTGGAATATTTTCCCAAAGGGTTCAATATCATTAAACTTCGGTCCCTGCTAGCGGCCATCTTGAATGAGTTACGGACCTGTCATTTACTTTTTGGAAGGGACTATCTAAGAACCATTGTGATTAAGTTTGGTTCTAATTGGACAGGTAGTTTCTGAGAAGATCTTTGAATGTGTTTTCCCATAGGGTCCAACTATATTCCCCGCTGGCGGCCATCTAGGATGAGGTAGGGACTTGTCGGATACCTTTTGGGAAGGCACCATTTAAGGACCATTGTAACTCTGACAGTATGGTTCTAATTGGACAGGTAGTTTCCGAGAAGAAGATGTTTGAATGTGTTTTCCAATAGGGTTCAATGTTAAAATTATGGTCACCGTTGTTGGCCATCTTGGATGAGGTACGGACCTGTCGGATAAGCAATGAAGGGATATATGGAGTTATAAAAGCAAATGAGACAAAATTTCCACAAATACGTGAGAAAAACAAGCTTTTATTGTTGTTCTTCATCTTGAAGTCACCATGAAGCCTTAAATAATGAGCTATGCTCATACCTCATAGTAAGTTCAAGACGGCACCTAGCACCGGTTTAAGCGGAATTTATTGCTGGATGTCGAGCAATGCTACATCCATGTTTATTATGTCATGAATGCGGGATCGTCAACAAACATAAAATCAACTGGCAAAGTACTCTTACAATTGCTGTCATCCAGTGCCCGCGACAAAAAGACCAATAGAAGACAAACACAACGATACCTTTTTTGGAAGGAACTATCTAAAGACTTATTGTGACTAAATTTGGTTCTAATTGGACTAGCAGTTTCTGAGAAGAAGATCTTTGAATATGTTTTCCCATAGGGTCCAATGTTAAAACTATATTCCCCGCTGGTGGCCATTTAGGATGAGACGGTACAGACCTGTCGGATACTTTTTTTTGGAAGGGACCATCTAAGGACCATTGTGACTAAGTTCTAATTGGACAACTTCGAATGTGTTTTCCCAAAGAGTCCAGTGGTAAAACTATATTCCCTGCTGGCAGCCATCTTGGATGAGGTACGGACCTGTCGGATATAATTTTGGAAAGGGACCATCTAAGGACCATTGTGACTAAGTTTGGTTCTAATTGGGTCAGTAGTTTCTGAGAAGAAGATCATTGAATGTGTTTTCTCATAGGGTCCAATGTTAAATTTATGTTCCCCGCTGGCGGCCATTTTGGATGAGGTAAGGACCTGTCGGATACAATTGTCAAAGGGACCACCTAAGGACTATTGTGACCAAATTTGGTTCCAGTGGGCCCAGTGGTTTCAGAGGAGAAGTTCTTTGAATGAAAAGTTTACGACGGACGGACGACGGACGCTAAGTGATGGCAAAAGCTCGCTCTGACATAGCCAGGTGAGCTAATAAAGGGAAATGTGTTTATGGGACATGGATGCCCCCGTCAGAGAGATATCGGCAAACAGAAAGTAGATGAGCGCATGACAGACTTGAAAAGGGGAGATACGGTACAACTCATCATACTAAAGCTTTAGAACAAATATCAAATCATTCCTGCAAAGACAAAGTGAGTAATCCTTGAGGAAAATTTCGGACGCACATACGTATGTAAGTACGGACGGACAAGGGTAAAACTTAATGCCTCCGTCACCTACGCCAGGGGAATAATTAAAGAAGAGAGATATATACCAATCTAAGGAAAAATTCTTTTTCTGTAAGAGTGGCAAGAATTTGGAATAGATTACCGAAAATTACAAATGCATCTTCATTAAATATACTCAAATTCAAAATTATAGAGAAGAAGGATATTATATCCTCGATTATAGTTCGGGAATCTTCACAGGGGTTACGGGTTCATATACCCTAAATGTGCTTTATATCCCCTGAGCCGTCTGGGGAAGCCAAAGGCCTAACCCCGGGCACAGACAGGGAATATGAACCCGTATCCACGGCCCAGGGGGAGGGGTACTCTCAAATTTTACCCATACATAGGCTCGTCCGAAAGAAAAAAATATACCCCCCAAAAATAGCAAATGTTTGGAAATATACCCCCCAAAATGCCTATTGAATAATACACCCCCAAAAATATCTTCCAAAATTCCTGTCATTTCACGGTTCTTTATTGACCAAAATTTCATTGGTCAGCCTGTGCAATGCTATGTAAGACAAATACAACCATTCCTAGGAGTGTAACTAAGCTGTCAAAGCACTATAAATTGGTAAAAGGCCCATCAAACAATATGGATACGTGGAAGCTTGGTGCTTGTACATGTATACAAAAAAAGCCATATATCCTTATGCTTGTGGTAAATCCTTTTCAGAAAACTCATGACTCATGTATACCCCATAAAAATACCAACAAAACATGATGAAACGCCCCAAAAAATACTACCACATTATTGTAACCTCAAAAAAATACTAACATTTTTTTGCACCCCAAAAAAATAGCAAAATGTAAAATGTTTACCCAAAAAAATAGTCCAAGCCTATGCCGTATAATGAAATTTTTGGCAGACCCCCATCCCCGCTGAAGCCCGAATAACTATTATATTCTGCTAGAAGTGCTTTATTTTTTCTTCAGTAAAAAATGTTTAAAAATTGTGATTTTGCTATTACAATTTACTTGGGGTTTATTTTGTCAGTAAGCAATCAAGTTTTACGGTACGGGAAATTGTCAGCGGCGTCCGTCATTCGTTTAAAGTTATAGAGATTCAATATAACTTCCGGCTGAAAACAAACAATATCTCCCCTGATTTTTGCAGTCTGGGTTTTTTTCTCTTTTATTCGATGAACGCACAGGTTTATACAAATGTAAAATAATATAAATGACAGATTTCACGTTTTTGAAAACAATTTTACAAATTGCACCAGATGACATCAGACAAAATTGAAATGTAAGTAGCTGAAAGAACTGTTGTTATTTCACAACAGACAGACATCACCTACAAAGTCCACGTTATAAAGGCAAACGGGCCACCTGGTAGCATTAATTTTTCAAACGACAGAGCTTAGAAAATGGATTCAACAATGCAGGAGAGTTCCAAAGTTGTTGCAAAGAATAATGATGACAAAGAGGGTCGATTGTCAAAACGTCTTTGTTACGTCTTGAGATATGGTGCTGTAAAAGAAGGATTAGAGGTGTTTAATGGAGGTTCGTTTGAAAATGTTGCTGAAGATGATTTTTACATTGTTCATTTTACTTCCATCACTTTACTTGTTCATGCCTGCCACAAACCCTAGAACATGTCACCAAAGCTAAATATCTAGGTATAACAACTAGTTCAACCTCAAGTGGGAAACACACATCAATAACATCACAAAGAAGGCCAATAACACCTTAGGCTTTCTTAAGAGGAAACTGAACATAAGGTCAGTGTCCATGAGAGAGCAGGCATACAAGTCCTTAGTCAGACCATCGCTGGAGTATGCCTGTTCTGTTGGGACCCATACTTACAACAAGACATACATGTACACACCATCGAAAAAGTCCAATGGAGACCTGTGCGATTTGTTACCAACAAATATCATAACACCTACAGTGTTGATTACAAGCTACAACATCTTGAATGGTGCAGCCTCCAAGACAGAAGAAAAAATTCAAGGATTAATATGCTTTACAAAATAGTACACAATAAAGTTTGAAATTCAAAAAACAGATTAATTAATACCAATTAAAAGACAAATTCTAACAGTTTCCAAATACCATCATGTAAGACAGAATACAGAAAAGAATCTTTTTTCCCTAGAACAATAACAGACTGGAACAAATTACCAGAAAACAATATCAACATAACTTCACTTGAATCTTTCAAATCCTACAAGTCTCAACTAAAATATTATTTTTTTTTTCAATTGTAAGTAGTTTTTATTTTATTGCCATTTTTATTCTTCATTTTCTTTGAATTTAATACATATTTGGTTCTGGCTTATATGTATGTGTGCATCCTCTGTGACATAATCTTCAGCTTGTTGAAGGTGGTAACTATATGGTAGAATAGAATAGAATAGAACCCTTGGAGTGTCAACAGGGGCAAATCATCAGTTTGTCATGGAGGCATTTTGCCAAGTGGTTAAGCCACTGGACTTTCAACAAATGGCAAATCTAGAAGACTTCCAAATTTCCACCCTAGAGTCAGTCCAGGTAAATTTAAATGCTGGCATTTGATTGGTTATTACAAAAAAGGGGTACAATCCGCTCCTCTCCTCTTCACCCTTGGCGTATCGAGCCACATTTTTTGAAACATCAGTTTCAAATGATCTCCCTTTGAAGTAAGAGTTTCAGTATGATTTATTGTAAAAAGTAAAGATTATTTATTGTATCTAATAATACAACAAATCACAATATATTTAACTTCATGGAAATAACCCTTCAAAAGTAAAGTAACATTATAAAATAGTGGGGATTTTGCAAAATAAACAAAATCAACAAACACCATATTTAAAGTTTTATTGTTATGATATATATTTAAAATTTGAATGTAAGCAATATTATTGTCTGCATCGAAGACTTTAAATATGGTGTTTTGGTGATTTAATCCCCACTATTTTATTATGTTACTTACAATAAATCATACTGAAAAATAATAAATATATTTATGTTTTTTTCAAAATTAATATACATGACTTATTTTATAATAACCATGAAACATCTTTGGGCGGTAAATTCCACCCCTGGTATTTACCGGCGGTATTTACCGGTAAATACCGGCCTGGACAATACTCCTCAAGTGGCAAATACTGGTCGATTGAACTTTCGATGGTAAAAATACTGCAAATATGTAAAACTTAATCATCTTAAAATAGTTTAAATACTTATTCTCATATAACAGTTTATAAATGTAATATTTTATTTAATTTCATTATATCACTATGTACCATATTGAATAAGAATAAGATGTTTCATGGTTATTATAAAATAAGTCATGTATATTAATTTTGAAAAAAAAACATAAATATATTATCTTGACTTTTGTCTAATTGGGTCAACTAAAAAAAGAAGGTCGACTGTCCAACAATTAGTAAATTAATTTGTAAATATAGGTAAAAATTACAGGTAATAATCATGATGATGCACCTGGCCTCTAGATCAGTGACAACTTTATTAGGGTCTTAATGACTAAAACAACAAAATTTCAAATTATAGTTTATTCAATAATACATTTTGGTATACTGTCAAAGGTTGGAAGTAATAAAATGTTGTAAATGATTTCCTGTTCTATAGAAAGGTTTAAAAACTACATGGAAACAAAATAAATTGTCCAGTCAAAGTAAACTTGAGGTATTCTATGCATGGCTTGAATTAAAGTATGGCTTTTGACTTCAACTCTGAGATGCATTACAAGATATCTGAATATAACAAAATGAAAAAAAAATACAAAAAGTAAGAAAAAAAAATTAAAAAAAAAGAATAAAGAGGAAAATAAAGCAAACACACCTATTTAGTGGTAGCCATAAGCCACCTGATGAGTACTTTGGCAAGTACAGAACAGGTTATAAATTCCACTCTAGTCAATTGACCAGTTTTTGCCTAATTTACATTCATAAAACATTGTTTTAAAAATCTACAAAGAGATAATTTAAGGGCTTTATAATAGAATATAAATAGAGGAGATGCCCAGTATAATTAGTTTTCTTCAAACCATGCTAGGTACAGTGTTACTGTATAAATTCCAGGGTGGTCAATTCAATTGACCAGTAAATGCCAGTATTTGCCAGTAAATGCCGGTATTTACCACCGGCATGGAAAATACTCATAAATGCCGGTATTTTGCCAACCTTGATTGCAACCAATCAAAAACGTGCATTTAAGGCTACAGAAATCCAGCTTGATCTGCCAAGGCTAGCGAAGATGGACATCACATCGATAAAGAGAATTATTATATCATCCAGGGTTTATACATACTTCTTGTTCTAATTTTGATATTTTGAAGAGCTAGTGACAGTTTCATACTTACAAACAAAGAAACAATTTTCTGTTTTTAATTGTGAGTATTGGGTGTCTGTATAGCCTGCATTATGTATTTGAAGGTAATTTATCCCTTGTTGCACCATCACCTGATCATGTTTATACATTGGTTCTATCTGCAGTAGCCTATCTCTTAATGTGTGTTAAATCAAATCGCCAAAGTGAATGTTGATGCCTCTTGTACCTTGGAATTGGAAATATTTTGAAAAAATACAAGTGAATAAAGCACTTGTTTTATGCTTTATAGTTGTGAGATATAAGTATCAGAGCTGTCAAGGGGTTTGGGTTCCAAGAGTGAGACGGAGGGCGTCTTTGGTAATTTCCACAAGATTTTTTTTTCAGAGACTCAAAGTGGTGCATTCTGAGAGAACTTTACTGGCAGTAGCAATGAAATTGAAACCAAATTTTTCATTTAAAAGAGAAAATATAAAATTTGCTGTGACCTCCACGGAAAATGTTTTTTTTTTTACTTCAGGGCCTTTAGTAGAAAATGAACCAGTAGAATGAAAGAATGTACAGAACAACTCTTAATTTCTGGTTTTCTTATTATGAAAAGGTCGTTTTTCTATTTAAAATATATTTTTCTTGAAAATTAAAAAAACGTGACATTGAAAGGAGTGAGCGTGAGAGCTTGATTTGGTGTTGGAAAGCGTGACTCTCACGCCGAAAGCGTGAGACTTGACAGGTCTGAAGTATTATTTTATAAAATGACTGCTCGGATATCATTGTACATGTATCTCAGCATTGACAAAAAAAGCAGGGCTAAAGATGATGAATTAAAATGGGACAACACAAATGTTTTTTGTTTTTTGTTTGCCATAAAATAATAATAAAAGTCAGCTATGCATTAATTAGTAAAATACACAAAAAACTTGGATAAGAAGCAGGTTGTCTACATCTGAGAACATTATTATACCCCCGCTTTTGAAAAAGCGGGGTATACTGTATTCTTTGTGTCCGTCCGTCTGTCCATCAGTCCGTCCGTTCGTCCGAAATTGAATCCGCAACTCCTCCTAAACCAATGAATGGAATTTGATGAAACTTTCAGAGAATCTTCATTATATTACGCACCTCCTATTTTAAATTTTGATCTGATCAATTTTTGGGTTCCCCATAGCCATACATGGACTTAGCCATGTATTGTCATGGGGGAGGGGGTACTGGTCTGCAATCCACAACTCCTCCTAAACCAATGAATGGAATTTGATGAAACTTTCAGAGAATCTTTATTACATGATGTTATTGTGCACCTCCTATTTTTGAACTTTGATCTGATCAATTTTTTGGGTTCCCCATAACCATACATGGACTTGTATTGTCATGGGGGGGTACTGGTGTGCAATCCGCAACTCCTCCTAAGCCAATGAATGGAATTTTATGAAACTTTCAGAGAATCTTTATTACAAGATGCCATTGTGCGCCTCCTATTTTAAATTTTGATCTGATCAATTATTTGGGTTTCAGATAGCCATACATGGACATACCTATGTATTGTCATGGGGGTTACTGGTATGCAATGGGGGGGGGGATTGCAATCTGCAACTCAATCTAAACCAATGAATGGAATTTTGATAAAAATTTCAGATATACTGTATTAGGTAAGGTTATAGTGCACCTCCTTTTTTAGATTTTGATTTGATTTTTGATTTGCAATTTCCAATAGCCTAACTTGAACACTGCCATCCATGTAGCTTATGTGGGGAAGCAGGGGTATCATTTAGTGAGCTATGCTCACAGTATTTCTAGTTTATAACTGGAATTATATTCCTTGCCATGGTTGCACATGAGTGCACTCATACTTATTTGTTGATTTATACACAGGAGCATGTATATCATGTATATTGTCATGTTAATATGTATTCTGTTTTACTTTTGTTTATGTATTTGTATTTATGTATTATTTCCCTTTTGGGCCCATTCATATGAACATTAAAACATTCTTCTTCTACTAAAAAATCTGCTCATCTTGAGACTGGAACAAATTACTGAACTATTGAGCAAAATAGAATTTAACGTTGTAACAATGGTCCTTTTGATGGTTATCTATAAAAAATGGTATTTTGGACATTTTAAGTATTAACTAAGAAAGCCACATGCAGGAGACAAAGTCACATAATTTAATTTTCAGACATATGAAGAAGTATATTCCAAGTTCTTCCTTGAATACTACTTTGAAATATTGGTCCTTATATGATTTGTTTGTTTGTGTCTTGCAGATCTGTTTCGCCAAAAGATGGCTACAAAAAATTTTGAAGTTGGACCATATAGAAACCTTCAGATTATTTTCAAACTGCACACTATATTTGAACCAAATTGTGTCACAGCAATCTTTAACTCCAATTTCAGGCGAGTCTTGGTTATTTTATTGCATGTTGATTATCAAAACACTGGATTCCTAATTTAATATTTTTGTTTTTAGGTTTTGTAGATCTTTCTCAAATGATGGCATTAAATATCATGAGACATAACAACTTAGATGAAGTTATCAAAGAAGTTAACACATCAGTATCTGACAGAGGCTCTAAGAGATTTGAGATCAAGGAAGAGAATGGGAAAACTTTTATCAGAGCTTGTTTTTGTCGAAACCTAGAAATGGTGTGTTAAATGTACATGTAATATGTTTTGTAAAGCAGTATTTATGTTTTAAGCATAAAGTGCATATCACATTTAATTGATCAAACTTAGTGCAAATTTTGAAATATATGTATGTGCAACACAAGAAAAGGTTGCCAGGGAAAAAAATCAAAATTTATAAAAAAAATGTGTTTAAAAGATGTAATATCGTAGAGTTATTCACTGGCTATGAAAACAAAAGATGCAATATTATACAGTTATTTACTGACTATGAGAACAATAACAAGCATTTGGTTCCATGAGACACAACTATTTCCAGCAAATACAAGAAGACATTTTTTTAGCTCGCCGGGACGAATGTCCGGAGAGCTATTGTCAAACCCCCAGTGTCAGCGTCGTCTGCAAAAACTTTAACCTTGCTTGTGGAATGGAGACCTTAAGAGATGGGATGTTGATATTTAGTATGTTGCTTCGTTGTGAAGAGGGCTTTCTTGTGGTACCATATTTGTAGACATTTTGACCTTGACCTTGCCCCTAGGGCAAGTTTTAAAAAACTTTAACCTTGCCTCTAGAAGGTAGGCTTTTAGTTGTAGGGTGTTCATATTTGGTATGTGACTTCCCTACGGTGAGAGCTTTCTGGAAGTACCATAGTTGTAGACATTTTGACCTTGACATTGCCCTGAGGGCAATTTAAAAAAAAAAAAAAACTTGAACCCTGCATGTTTATAGAAGTTATTCTTTAAGAATAGGGAATTCCTGTTTGACATGTGGCTTTCTTATATTGCATTTAAAGTACTATCACATGACAATTTTGAAAATGTGTAACTTTCAAATTTATTGTGCATTGCGGTTACTTTGGTCCCCGGCAAGCTATGTTGTCTTCTGACAACTCTTGTTATATCACAAAAAATTAGTACACAGTACATTTTGCTTTATTTTTGAGCCTCTAGGTATTCTTACAATGAGAATTGGACTTTATCAGCCCAACTATTTTAATTTACAACATGAAATGATAAATTTCGGACAACAAAAAATTGAAAAAATACATCTGGGGTTTAAACTGATGGTACTTTTACATAAATAAAATTATTATATTTCAGAATACACATCATGAAGGATCCATGGTACCAACTCTACTGAATAACTGTTTAGATTATGTGTCCAGTAATATAAATATGTATGACTTGGAGGATTTCCCTGATGAATATCTGATCAAGTAAGTCAACATCTGGGTACAAGAATATTTTACCATTGCTGTGGAAATTTTAATAAGATCTTTATCACCAAGACTCCAGTGTACAATTGTTTTAAATTGGGCTGACAACTTATATTGTCTTTTTACCTCCTGCTTTCACTCTGGGTAAAATAGCACAACATAAAAGGCCACCATGGTGTAACACAATGATAAACTGGAATGTCAGTGGATTATTTCTTTAATCAATTTATACAAATGTGGTCAAAAATAATTATCATAAGCCTATCAAGATTGGCAAAATCCCAATCAAAACCACTCACGCCGGGCACTGTTCCATCTATCATTGTTATCTCCATTGTTTCAGGTTTGTCAACAAATATAATAACCATTGACAAAGTCATCTTGTGCAAATGCTCATCCCTTTACAGACTAGAAAATATATACAACATTAATTTAAACAACAACTAACCACCCATTTAGTTGATTGTAAGATAACTAAACAATGTAAAAGATATTCCTGCAACATGTTTAACTGTCGCTGTTGCATTTGATAAATTTAAAAAGAAATGATAACTGTAAACACCTTTTATGGCTGATATAAAATTAAAAAGAAAAGACAAAAGTTAACACCTAAACAATGGCCGAATATCACAACCACAGGCCACAATTTACAAGGGAACTGCATTATAAAATCTTTTATTGTTTCGCTCAAATTTTGAAAGAATTTCCTTAAATTTTACAGAGATTTCGTAAATAAAAATTACCATTATGCTAAAAATTACCATAACTACAGGTGTCCTTGTTTTATATGTATAAATTTATTTCATTGCAGTAAAATGATCCATAAATTAAAAAGACAAAAGAAGCTAAATAATGCAACATTGAGACAATTTCTGGTTCCAATCTTAGAACACCTTGACCTTGATGGTGTGTATGTTACAGAAGGAACTATCAAGGTCATTTGGAGGTCTTGTCCTAATTTAAAGGTCATAAGTTTAAAGGATTGTGGTTATGTTTTAACAGATAATCTTATGGAACAGTTACTGAAGGTAGGTCTACTTCATGTTTACTGTTGGTATACAGATATGGACTTTATAAGGGCTATATCATCATAATGAATCTCTATTTGATGGTTTAAATGTCCATCAAGTACATTTTTGACAATCAAATCTACGACTGATGCCCCAGACATTAAAATAATGTACTGTTATTGCTTAATTATAGGACATCATAGAGAATTTAAACATGAGGCATTGTTGGCTTCACTTCTACTATAAGAGTATTTGTATGAAACAAATCTGAACAAAACTTGTATAAATTTAATACCTTTAATATTGTTGTTAATGGGGTTTGATGGTTTGCAAATTTAACTTCATGTTTAAGACAAAAGCCTAACTAACTTGATACAATAATTACATATTGTTTGTTCTCTTAGTATTTCAATGGCCAAATAATAAGGGGATCTTAATGGGGGTCCCTTACCCGAAATCCGTCAATTTTTTTTACAAGACTCTCAAATAGGCTACCTTTTCCGGTTTCACAGTCTAAATGTTTAGTAGTTCCTTCTTCATGCTCAACATCATTTTCTCCCGTTTTCATAAGCTCTTGTTCACAATCCTGTTTAATGCTTACTGAAAAAGGCTAATTCTGCTTCCTGCTTATACCTCCTTGAGACCCGCAGAGGTCACATGTACAATACATTGGCAAACAAACACCTAGGCAAAACGCAGATACGGGAGAATGTAAGAATAAAAAATCTAAAAACAAGACACTCTAGATGATCCGCAAATGAAGACAGCGTGGCAAAAATATCTCATTCGAACAACAATGAACGAAAATGCCACAAAAAGGAGGAATTTACATGATTAAAGGGAAAATTTGCAAAAAAATTAAAATTTGATATTATTTTTCATTTGTATAAGTGAACCAGTATACATCTATATTAATGTTTTATCCCAAAGGATTAGTGCATGAGATCGATATTTCGATGAGATTGACTTCGTTGTGCGGGTCGCCATTTTGCCATCCTTTCGATAAAAATTGTCAAGATATGTCTAATGACCTTAGAGATACCATATAACGGTGACCTACCGTTGCCATCATGTACATTCTTTATCAATGTGAAGCAGATGGTTGTCTAACTAAATGATTGTATGACAAAAGCGTATTATATACTTTTCCTGGTTTTGTTCAAATAGTTTGATCACATCTAGGTACAAAACCAACATTTCATTTTAAAAAATGTTTGAAAATATCAAAAAAGGTGCAATGCGAAATTCTGACCATGGATATAATAAATCTATGTTCTGACAAGCAGACTGCTGTACAAATAATTGAAATAATATTAGCCGGGATAATAAGACACACCGACAGGTAAATTTTTGACAGATTGTACGTTGTCCAACAAAACAACAGACCTGTTTATTACCCCCTATTTACAAACATGTACTTACCTGTGGCCATAACAGGAAGTATTAGCGTGGTTTATACTCTGGTCCCTCTCTCTCTCATCCAAACACTAATACACAAAACTTGCATACAGTCGGATAAATTCCGATTCATAAGCGAAAGTAATATATCATGTTTATCCATCAATGTTATCTAACCTGGGAGGCATGCAATTAAAAAAAGGAAAAAAAAACATCTCTAGTTTCGAATCCCAAAAGGTAATAGATGTACCCAGGAAAGGCACAAACTTTGCCAATTTATCTAAATGTTCTGATGACAGCCCAAATACTTTTCAACTATAGCCAGCAGTGCTTAGTGCGCTATCATTAGTACATGGCATGTATTTCACATAAAAACATTACTTTTTTATGGTTTATATCATTAACACATTCTCTATCTTGTATCCCTTACATTTTTAAAGCATTTTGTGTATTTCATATATTCTTTTCTTTCTGCGACTTTACAATCGCGATATTTCTAGTGGACCCATTAATTCGCACATATTTGTTAATGAATATGCATATGAATATCTTTACTGTCGTGAACTAAGCTTAGTTGCAGAGAAGATAAATATATATAATAAATAAATAATACAATTTGCATGTGTGGAAGTACAAAAACACAAAATTACAGTAGGGGTAGAATACGGGTTTATGCATAAAAAACAAACTATACTCATATTTTAGATATGTATTCCATGTCAGGTAATTAGCAAGAAATATTTTTGTCGGTTTTGTGTAGATGTTAATTTTCTGAGATCAATAATAAAATTTTACAATATTACAGATTTAGTAATGAGAAATCATTCAAGATAAAAAGCATTTTTAAATGAAATAGAGTTTAGGTACCTAAAACCAATAGTAAATAAAAGTCTAAGCAAATTATTTTTTATACGACTTTTGGGCTCACCAATTTATAAATGCATGTACATTCAAGATTATGCGACAATGTCAATGATGTCTATATAATTATATACTTGTACTTTTTTCCATTTGAATAGTAACGCAATAAATTTTTAATTTGATTTCTATTCATAAAAAAACACTATAACTTTTATTAGATTTCCCCTTTTATAACACATTGGGCAAACTTTATACAGTTCTACTTGTTTTTTAATTAGAGTATCTTGACTCATCATTGTCAATTATTAACCCTCTTCTTTTCAATATTTTACTTATCTCTTATGAAGTCTGATATCTGAATGACACATTTTTTAATATTTTGAAAAAAAAAACAACAACAGAAGATCGATTTTTATAAGTATGTTTTTTCAAATCCCATCCAATATTGTCTACAACCAAACGTGCACCCATGTGCAATTATAGCCTCAGTATATTGTTTCTATTGATGTAATTTCAGTCAATCATCGGTACAGGTAATCATTTAAACATTTGCAAATTGGCTTAGAAATTATTACGCAACACCTGAGGGGACACAGGTGTTAAAATCTGTGTCACCTGTTTTTTGGAGAGATTATGGACATCAAAGATTGCTGCCACTTGTCAATGTCAAAAATTAATCATTAACGATTGATATTGAAGAATAACGCAACAGTTAAAAAAAAGAGAAAATAAAAAACTTTTATGTAATATAAATAGCTAAGTATATCAAAATAATATGATGCATCCTTTAATACACAAAATTAGGATTTGCGCTTTCAATTAAATCATTTCAATCGTATAAATTCATAGAGACAAAAGAATTTTTTATTATACCCCCCGCTTGAAAAGTGGGGGTATATAATGATGGGCTGTCCTTCCGTCCGTCTTTCCGTCCATTACACCTGAGGGTAACCATTTCTTATCTGCTACTCCTCCAGAACCACTGAATAGATTTTCATGAAACTTTAACACAGTCTTTGTGACATAATGTAGAAGTGCACCTCCTATTTCAGAATTTGATTTAATTGATTTTTGGGTTTTCCCATTGCAAAACATGGACTTTGCTATTACACTACAAGGGGGTACCCATCTCTTATCTGCTACTCCTCCTGAACTGTTGAATAGATTTTCATGAAACTTTAACACAGTCTTTGTGACATAATGTAGATGTGCACCTCCTATTTAGGACTTTGATTTAATGGATTTTTGGGGTTTCCCATAGCAAAACAAGGACTTTGCCATTACACTACAAAGGGGTGCCCATCTCTTATCCGCTACTCCTCCTGAACCACTGAATATATTTCATGAAACTTTAACACAGTCTTTGTTACATAATGTAGATGTGCACCTACTATTTCAGAATTGTATTTAATTGATTTTTGGGGTTTCCCCATAGCAAAACATGGATTTGGCTATTACAATACAAGGGAGTACCCATCTTTTATCCGCTACTCCTCCTGAACCATTTGAATAGATTTTCATGAAACTTTAACACATTCTTTGTGACATAATGCAGATGTGCACCTCCTATTTCAAATTTGATTTGATTGATTTTTGGGGTTTCCCATAGCAAAACATGGACTTTGCCAGTACATTGCAAGTAGGTACCCATCTCTTATCCGCTACTCCTCTTGAACCACTAAATAGATTTTCACGAATCTTTAACACAGTCTTTGTGACATAATGTAGATTTTCATCTTCTATTTCAGAATTTGATTTGATTGATATTCGAAAGGGGGAGCGGGGGGTATATATCAGTGAGCTTTGCTCACAGTTTTTATACGACCGCAAAAATTTTGCGGTCGTATTATGGTATGGCGCTGGCGTCGGCGTCGGCGTCGGCGTTGGCGTCGGCGTCGGCGTCGGCGTCTGTGGACAGCATAACTTTAGTTCTAGTGAACGGATTGTTATCAAATTTTAGTATGATGTTTGTTGGCACAAGCTTAAGCCCGGGTTTTAATTTCGCGTTCCCTGCCCAACCCGTTTTTGAAAAAGAGGCAAAAAAGGGGCCAAAAAGGGGCCAAAAAGGGGTAAAATTAGGTATTTTCGTGTCTGTGGACAGCATAACTTTGGTTCTAGTGGATGGATTGTTTTCAGATCTTAGTATAATGTTTCTTGGAACATTCTTGAGAAACGTTTTTTTCCTTTAGGTTTTTGCCCCACCCATTTCAGAATTAGGGGCCAAAAAAGGGTTAAATGAGGTGTTTTCACATACTTGACTGTAGAATCTTTATTATTTATTGGATTTTGATGGGGTTTGTTTCAGTGTGCTCCTGAGGAAATTTCCAATCTGGAGTATGCCAACGGATTTCACGTAGCATGTTTTATTTTAAGTCCGATTTTGATGCAGTTTTTTTCAATGGATTCCTTGCGAAAAATTAATAAGCACTCAGCTATTAGATTTTTGGTAACTTGTTTCCTTTCCCAGCTATGAGGGGCCGAACGGGGCCAAAATTGCGAATTTGCAGATTATGTAGAATTTTTATTTTTCATCGGATTTCAATGAGATTTTTTTCTTTGGATTCCTCTTGATCTAAGCTTTCAGTAGTATGTCAACGGATTTTTCGTAGGTCTTACCGTTTCCGAGCTACAAGGGGTCAAAGGGGCCAAAAATGCAATTTTT
>MJUU01053373.1:59976-74063 GCA_002080025.1 Modiolus philippinarum
AGTGTGAACTCCAGTGAAACTGAGAGTGACATCAGGTGCTCCAGAAGGGTAAGCATGTCCTGCTCTGTTAACAGCACCCGTCACACTGTAAGTGATGAAAATATGCTTTTGAAAGATCTGTTAGGTAGCTGATTGGTTATTGTCATTTTCTAACCCTCAGACAAAACCAATTAAAATCCAGGGTACATTTTACTTCTCTAACCCTCAAAACCTACCGAGGTTAAATTTTAAAAAGGTGTTTGTAATCAGTTTAGTATTCAAACACGGACAAGGACAGATCAGTACCACAAGCATCAATAACGAAGACAAAACTAAAATTCGACAAGACAACATAAAAAACTAAAGCACTGACAGTGTGAACTCCCATAAAAACTGAGAGCGACATCAGGCGGATATATATCATGCTATCAAATGAAAAGTACTCTAAGAGCTATGAAGGAAAGCATTACATACCTATTATTGCAAAATTNAGATCTGTTAGGTAGCTGATTGGTTATTGTCATTTTTTAATCCTCAGACAAATCCAGGGTACGTTTTACTTCTCTAACCCTCAAAACGTACTGAGGTTAAATTTTGAAAAGGTCCTTGTAATCAGTTTAGTATTCAAACACGGACAAGGACAGATCAGTACCACAAGCATCAGTAACGAAGACAAAACTAAAATTCGACAAGACAACACAAAAAAATAAAGCACTGACAGGGTGAACTCCCATAAAAACTGAGAGCGACATCAGGCGGATATATATCATGCTATCAAATGAAAAGTACTCTAAGAGCTATGAAGGAAAGCATAACATACCTATTATTGCAAAATTAATAAACTACCAAAAAGGTTAACCAATGTGATTACTGATAAACTTAATCTACGTCAAATTTTCAAATGCATTGTCCTCTAGCCTAAAAAGTGTACCTATTCTTTCTACTGTGGGGTGGTTATTAACTGACTGGCAAGTTAACTCAGTAATATTTGGGGTTATTTTGAAATCCCTCAATTTGCAGGCAGCTGACATGTATCTAACTTTCATGCATAACTATTACTGTGCCAGTAAAATATTTATGAAAGCTCAGCAGACAGCTTAAACAAATCAACAGAACATTCCTCTAATTAGAAAGGTGTCATCCTGATTTGCCCACTTCTAATTATTGGGAAAAAATAAACACAGTGGACTGTGTTATTTTAACAATTAAAGTTTGTTTCTAACGTGTATTTATTATTTACTTTATTTTACCTGTAAATTTATTGTATATTCACTATTTAATTTTTTGAAAATAAAAAGACATGTTAACATCAATAAAATAAATTTAAAATAATTTTTATGCCAAAGATTTCTTTTATTTTGAGCTAGTATAATAACATTTTAACAAATATTACTGTTTCATGGGTACATCGATGACAGATAATATATAGTTTATATAAAATAATGTTAAAAATCATTAAAATTTTAGACTTTGTACATATACATGTATTTAAAAGATTGATTATAATGCATAAAGGCACTAATCATGCCAATTAGACACTAATCAAGTCTTGTAAATCACAGACACAAAAGTAAATATGACAAACAACTGATTAGAATGGCGAATAAAAGGATATGGAGTAAATGCACATGAGACAAAGTCTCTACAAATACATGGTTAAAAAAAAGCAAAGGAACAACGCTTTAATTGTTGTTCTTCATCTTGAAGTCACCATGAGGCCTTCAACAATGAGCTTTGCTCATACCTCATAGTAAGTTCAAGACGGCCCCTAGCACCGGTTTAGAAGCCATATTGCTGTATGCAATTTAAAAGATTCAATAAACANATATGTATCTGAAAATAGGAGGTGCACAAGTACTTATAGTTACTAACATTCTGACAAAATTTGAAAAGTCAATTCAGAAAGGTTCCAGAGATAAGCTTCGGACAAATCTTCAGAAAAATTTTCAATATAGACTCTAAGTAGGAGAAATTTACAAACGGCTGTAACTTTGTTTGTTAAAAATTTATGAATCAATCTGAAAATAGGAGGTGCACAAGTACTTATAATGACTAACATTCTGACAAAATTTGAAAAGTCAATTCACAAAGGTTCCCGAGATAAGCTTCGGACAAATAAACNTGACTATTCTTGTATATTAAAATACCAAGTCATAATAATATTTTGTGTAATGAAATTATCTAAACTTTCTTAAATACTCATAAGAAGCAAGGGGATAGCAATCTTCCATTCACTCTCTTTTAGCATGTATTTGTAATTGTCAAGAATGTAATTGGAAAAGTAATTGAAATTACAACCTTTTTTTGGTAAGTAATTAATTGAATTACAATTACATGTATTTTTTTGTCAATTACACATTACTTCCAATTACATCAAAATTTGTAATTAATTACAATTAATTACAATTACACATTACAATTACCCCATCCCTGCACCCGACATAAATGCTGAACAGCATGGTTTTCAATGTTCTGGGTGGTGGCCTTTTTCTGTCTGATCAAAATGAAATGAGCAATCTTTGTGCAGGACCTTCCATACATCATTCCTGTAAAGTTTGGTTGAATTTGCTTCAGTGGTTCCAGAGGAGTTGATGAAAAGGATATTTTTCCCATATGGTCCAATGTTAAATATATGTTCCCGGCTTGTGGTCATGGTGTGTGTCGGATAGGAATGAAATGAGCAATCTATGTAAAGGACATTCCATACATCATTCCTGTAAAGTTTGGTTGAATATGCTTCAGTGGTTCCAGAGGAGTTGATGGAGATGATATTTTTCCCATATAGTCCAATGTTAAATATAAGTTTTGGGCGGTGGCCATGTTTTTTGTCGAATCACATCCAAATGAGCACTCTATGTAAAGGATCTTCCATTCATTATTCCTGTTAAGTTTGGTTGAATTTGCTTCATTAGTTTAGGAGGAGTTCATGAAAATGATGTTTTCCAATAGGGTCCAATGTTAAATTGTTAAAGTTTAATGTTAAAGTTCCGCACTGACAGCCATATTTTTGGTCGAATTAGAATTGAATGAGCAATCTTTGTAAAGGACCTTCCATATATCATTCCTGTAAAGTTTGGTTGAATTTGCTTCAGTGGTTTCAGAGTAGTTAATGAAAATATGAAAAGTTAACAGATGGACAGACGCTGGATGCCAAGTGATGGCAATAGCTCACACTGACCCTTTGGGTCAGGTGAACTAAAAATGGTTATAGACACAATGGAGGCCAAATAAGAACCTTTCATCTATTCCAGGAGCACTGGTTTTTGTACAGTGAAACCTGTCTTGAGAGACCTCTACTGTGAGAGACCGACCCCTTTTGGAAGACCACAACATTTTGTCTACTCTGTGTAAAATTCATATGAAATAAACCTCTTTTGAAAGACCACCTGTCTTGAAAGACCACTTTCTGATGGCAAAATGTGTGGTCTGTCAAGACAGGTTTTACTGTACTGCAAAACGACACCATTTGGGCAACAACACAAGAAATCAAAATTTTTCGTAAATGTCCATTTCACCATTTTTGCCATGTCGGAACTAGAGGCTCAGAAACTGAGCCTGTATCGCTCACCTGACAAAATACTTCTCTGTCATGCATGACTGAAAATGATGTTTTTTACCAATGGAGGTCTAATGTTTAGATATGTTCTCTATTAGCACCTGTGTTTTTTTGTCCTATTGAAATGAGTAAACTTTGCAAAGGACCTTCTACTCATCATTCCAATACAATTTGCTTCAACAGTTTCAAAGAAGATGATGAAAATGTGATTTTTCCCATAAAGTCCAATGTAAAGTAAAACGTACTAGTACATTCTGTGCTGGCCGCCATGTTTTTTGTCAAATAAGAACAAAATGAGCAATCTTTGTAAAGGACCTTCAGAACATCAGTCCTATAAAGTTGGATTAAATTTGCTACAGCGGTTTCAGGGGAGAAGATGAAAATGTGATTTTTCCATAATGTCCAATTTTAAACTATGTTCCTTGCTGGTAGCCATGTTTTTCATCTGATCAGAACGGAATGAGCAATCTTTGTAAAGGACCTTTAGCACATCATTCCTGTAAAGTTTGGTTGAATTTCTGCACATTGAAAATCATATTAAATGAAAGAAATAGCTTCTCATATGCAATCAAAATTAAAATTAATAGGTTTTTTATATGAGACCATATTAAAGATGAGGGATATATTCCACTGGTGTGAGAAATTCAGTTTTTTTCCCTAGTAAAACAAGCTTGTCGAAACTGGCATAGTCGGAGAGGAACCCGCAATTTCAAGCCTGAAACTTTAGGCAAAAGTTAAATTGAAATAAGTGTGGATTCAAATTCTGTTTGACAAACAAACATATTGATACAGTAATTTGCTAGACACAGTGATTTCTTGAAATTTTACCAAACCATATCATTTCTTAGCTTTCTTATTTTTATTTTTCAAATATTTGGTTTATAGTTAAAAACCAATTAAGGCACAAACAGGAAGTAGTTAAGTGGAAAACCTGAAAATCACTTACACAATGCAACTAATTATTTCCAAGCTTAAAACCAAATTTCAAATCATTCCCTTCAGTACAAACCAAGAAATCTGTTGACGAAAACTTAGCTACGATTAAAAACCCAAAGTATTGGCAAACAGGAAGTGGATGACCAACAAACTTGAAAATGGATTACACAATACAACTCATCATTTCGAAGCTTCAGCCCAAATTTCAAATCATTCCCTCCATTACAAGCCAAGAAATCTGTGACCAAAATTTGGTTTCAATTAAAAACTCAAAGTATCGGCAAACTGGAAGTTGATGCCCAACAATCTTGAAAATCGCTTACACAATACAACTCCCCATTTTCAAACTTTAAGCTAAATTTCAATTCATTGCCTCCATTACAAGCCAAGAAATCTGTTACCAAAATTTGGTTTATGGTTAAAAAATCAAAGTACTTAGTATCTGCAAATAGGAAGTGGATGCCTGAGAAACTTGAAAATCACTTACAAATTACAACTCATCATTTCAAAGCTTCAGACCAAATTTCAAATCATCACAACCCAAGAAATGTGTGACGAAAATTTGGTTTTAGTTAAAAAAAATCAAAGTATCGGCAAACAGGAAGTGGATGCCCAACAAACTTGAAAATCGCTTACACAATACAACTCAACATTTCCAAGCTTCAGACTAAATTCTAAATCAGTCCCTCCTTCACAAGCCAAGAAATCTGTGACCAAATTTGGTTTTAGATAAAAAAAAATCGAAGTATCTGCAAACAGGAACTGGATGCACGACAAACTTGAAAATCTTTTACACAATACAACTCATCATTTTCAAGCTTCAGACCAAATTTCAAATCATTCCCACTTATCAAAGCCAAGATATCTTTGACCGACAAGACAGACTGAGGACGGACGGACACCAGACAGACAAAGTAATAACTATAGAGCCCTAATGAGAGTAAAAGACGCAGAACTTCTCACATTAGTGGGAGATATCCTGATCTTTAATATTGGTAGAATGTACTACAATGTATGTAACTATTTCTTCTGTAAAACAAGTGTAGACACAGAAATGTCTCGCTTGTATATGCATTTTTTAAACAAAATAATAAGTCAGGTTGCAGACTGGCATGTGCACACCTAGATAGATCAAATAAGATGGTTGCAAGTGTTCTAGTTACATAGAAATGATCATAGTCAATAAACCATGAAATTGAGGTCAAGGCTACATGACAGGTGTAAGACTGGAATGTGCCTACCTAGATGTAGCATTAGACATGTTAGACAAAATTTGATGCCTGTAAGTGATGGTGGTCTAGTACAAAGAAATAATCAAAGTCACTCAAATATGAAATTGAGGTCAAGGCTGCATGACAAGTGTAAGACTGGTATGAGCCTATCTAGATGTAGCATTAGACAAAATAAGATGCCTGTAAGTTTTCTAGTTATAAAGAAATAATCAAAGTCAATGAACCATAAAATTGAGGTCAAGGCTACATGACAGGT
The DNA here is from genome assembly GCA_002080025.1 of Modiolus philippinarum. Taxonomy (NCBI): domain Eukaryota; kingdom Metazoa; phylum Mollusca; class Bivalvia; order Mytilida; family Modiolidae; genus Modiolus; species Modiolus philippinarum. The sequence continues at coordinate 65,936 of MJUU01053373.1, forward strand.
GGCAGACTGACATGCAACCACCTAGATGTAGCAATAGACGAAATATGATGACTCTTAGGTATCATAGCTAAGGAGAAATAAGTATTAAAGTTAAGAAATGTTCAAAGTCAATGAACCATGAAATTGAGGTCAAGGTTACATGACAGGTGCTGATTGGCATGCACCCACATAGATGCAACATATCAAATATGATGAATCAAGGTATTCTAGTTACAGAAAAATAAGTATTCAAGTAGAAAAGAGATCAAAGTGGATGAACCATAAAATTGAGGTAAAGGTTACATGTCAGACTGGCACTCACCTGCCTAAATGTACAAATAGAAAAAATATACATGTAGCATGTCTATACATTACAGTGCCTCAGAAACTGACTTGAATGTGAAACTATGTCGCAAAATTTACAATGTCACTGAACCGTGCAAATGAGGTCAAATGACAAGTGACAGACTGGCATGCACCCACAAAGTTACATCAATACACTTAATATAATGGATCTATGTGTTAAAATTCCAGAGAAATCAACTTGAATGTGAAACTATGTCACAATTTTTATGAAGTTATTGAACCATGAAGACAAGGTCAAGGTCATCTTAAACATGTGATACTGGAAAGCTTACACCATAAACTACCTGTGGACAATAGATGTTGCATATAAGTGATATACTTTAAAAGTTATTAAGGTTTTAAGAAAATTAACGACGCGTCATTGCAGCCAGAGAGTAATACCTATGTCTAGCTTTCAGCAACTTTCTTGGCAGGCGAGACAATAAAACAGCAGACTGAAGCTATTTAAAAGCTATTAAGAAATTAGAAATACAATGATGAAGAGTTACAATCTGTACCTAAGTGTGTAGGGGAGATATCCACAAAATTACATGAGATGTGGTAGTAATAAGATATATAGAGGGTATAAAACAGCACATAAAATTAAGATATTATTTTATTATCTAGGATAGATACCCTCGGAGTAGAGGAAATTTGATATTTATTATCTAGGAGGATATTTTCAGCATGTAGTAAATTTTATCTTTGTTATCTTTACTATTTAGGGGAGGCAAATTCAGTGAGTATTTATATTTATCTAATTGACTTATTAATTTACTTATTTATTTTAGTAGTAAAATTGATATTTATACCATCTAAGGGATAAAATTTCATTCTGTAAAAAAATTGTTAGTTTTATTATTTAGGGGAGATAATTTCAGTGTGTACTAACTATCTACTCAAGATAATTTCAGTGTGTAGTTTATTTCTAGGTAAGATCATTTTAGTATGTAGTAAATTTGACAATGTCAATATGTAGTAAATTTGATATTCATAATCTAGGGGAGATAATTTCAGTGTGTAGTAAATTAAATATTTATAACATCTAGCTGAGACAATGTCAGTGTTGTAAATTAGACTTTATAAATTATCTAGGGGAGACAATGCAACGTGTAGTAAATATGACATTTATTATCTAGATGAGATACTGTAACTTATTCTCACGGATACTTTATTTCACGTTTTGTCTCTCCTGGTCTATTTCACTAAGACTAATGTGTTTGTGATTTTCTATTTCTGCTGACTTTTGGATTGGAAGGGTATGCTACGATTTATATTCGCAATATTTTCACGCTCTCAAAGATCGAACAAATAAATCCCTCACTAAAATAAGTTGGTTTACAGTAATTTATTGGTGTAGTAAAAATGATATTTGATATTCAGGGGAGCTAATTTCAGCGTTAATTAAATTTGATATTTATTATCTAGTGGAGACAATTTCTGCATGTACTAAATAAGACATTTATTAATTAGGTGATATATTTCAGTTTATGGTAAATTTGATATTAAGTTCCTACGGAGATACTTTTATGTGTATTTCATTTGATATTATAATTTCATTGTTGAGCAAATTTGATAATTATCTTAATTAGGGGAGTCAATGTCAGTGTGTGGTAAACTTGATATTTCAATTATTACAGGTAGATAATGTTGATTTGTAGTAAACTTGATATAAATATTATCTAAGGGAGATAACTTTAGTATGTAGGAAATTTAAGTCTAAGGGAGATAACTTAAGTATGTAGGAAAGTAACTTTAGTAAGTCTAAGGGTGATAACTTTAGTATGTAGGAAATTTGAAATTCATATTACCTGGGGTAGATACTTTATGTACATAGTAATTTAAAGAATTATATTATCTATGGTAGATAATTTCAGTGTGTAGTCAATTAGATATTTATATTACTTATGGGAGTTAATATCAGTATACATTTAATATTTATATTGATCTAGGGGAGACAATGTCAATGTGTAGTAAATTTGATATTTATAATCTAGGGGAGATAATTTCTCTGTTTAGTAAATTTGATATTTACATTATCTAGGGGAGATGATTTTAATGTGTAGTACATTTGATGTTTATGGGAGACAATTTTAGTGTGTAGTAAATTTAATATTTATATTGATCTAGGGGAGACAATTCAGTGTGTAGTAAATATAATATTTTCACTATCTTGGGGTAATAATTTCAGTGTTTCAATACATTTGATAATTATTAACTAGGGAGGATAAATACAGTATCAAAATCAAAATAAATCAACAGTTATGTTTTATTTATACTGATATTATGAATTTTTACATATATGATTTCAAATAGTTTTAAAAAAAAATGGCCTTTTTGAATAGACATTTCATTTAATCATGTAATTGCCTATGGGAATGACAAATCATAATACAATGATATTGTTGATAAATTCAATAGGACTTTAATTAGTGAGAAAGTACCATTGTTCATCTAATTTTCAGGGATTTGTGATAAACAAAAGCCACTGAATAAAGTTCACAACGACATGCATTTTTTCCCAAGGATTTTAATACATAAAATTCAAAACCTTGAATTTAAGTACAAATGAAATAGCAATATTGATGAAAACCACAAATATTGTGACCGAATAAAAGTATTTCCATGGCATTTGCTTATCAGAGAATAGGCAGGAGTTCAGAAGAAGTGTGTATAGGTGATGATATAAATTCATTAAAGAATAGCAATTATCTAAAGATCCAGGAATTCACCATAAATGAGCTATAAGGTTTAAATCAAATAAGAGATGCAGAATATTTAATGAGATATGGAAAGTATTAATTGAGATATCAGTGACTTTGTTACAATTTTTACTGATGTCCCCTTCATTATGATTTTAGATGCGGATAATATTATATCAGAAAAGGATAGAAATAAATAAACTATGGCTTCAAATGTCAATAAGATAACAACTTATAAATAATTAATAGAAAAATATATCCCTTTTTTAAACCCTCATATAGTTATAGCCTCTAATGATTGATACTTAAGCATTGACAGTACATTACATCATACATTTATCTGAAGAAAAGAAAATTGTTAGAAACGACATCAAAGTCGTATGTGTTGAAAGTTGTCAGCTTGAACAATATCTTCACCAGCCTAGACACTATTTTGTTTGCTGTACGCTTCAAATTGTAAGTAAAAGATGTTTGAATGCCAATACTGTGTTCTATTTTGTCTAGATAAAGAAGAATTGATCTTTGTTGTTTCAAAATGGCTGCCAAATGGTGGTAAAGCAGTTGTCCTTCTCTGTCCGAGGCAGGTAGATAGTATATTTGATGTTCAGTTTGGCCAGCAAAATTGTCTGTTACATATATGTTGCATTAGAATATGTTTTTGATTTAAAATTTCTGTTAAACAGATACATACCTGGACCTACACCTAACACAGCTACTGATCTGGTGCTGTTTGAGTTCTACCTACAGATACATACTTGGGCCTACACCTAACACAGTTACTGATTCTGCTGCTATTTGAGTTCTGCCTACAGATACATACCTGGGCCTACACCTAACACAGTTACTGATCCTGGTGCTATTTGAGTTCTGCCTACAGATACCCCTAACACAGTTACTGATTCTGGTGCTATTTGAGTTCTGCCTACCTCTGCCTACACATAACACACTTTCTGATCCTGGTGCTATTTGAGTTCTGCCTACAGATACATACATGGGCCTACACCTAACACAGTTACTGATCCTGGTGCTATTTGAGTTCTGACTACAGATACATACCTGGACCTACACCTAACACAGTTACTGATCCTGGTGCTATTTGAGTTCTGCCTACAGATACATACCTGGGTCTACACCGAACACAGTTATTGATCCTGGTGCTATCTGAGTTCTGCCTACAGATACATACCTGGGTCTACACCGAACACAGTTACTGATCCTGGTGCTATTTGAGTTCTGCCTACAGATACATACCTGGGCCTACACCTAACGCAGTTACTGATCCTGGTGCTATTTGAGTTCTGACTACAGATACATACCTGAGCCTACACCGAACACAGTTATTGATCCTGGTGCTATTTGAGTTCTGCCTGCAGATACATACCTGGGTCTACACCTAACACAGTTACTGATCCTGGTGCTATTTGAGTTCTGCCTACAGATACATACCTGGGCCTACACCTAACACAGTTATTGATCCTGGTGCTATTTGAGTTCTGCCTGCAGATACATACCTGGGCCTACACCTAACACAGTTACTGATCCTGGTGCTATTTGAGTTCTGCCTGCATCTTTTACTAAGCTTGCATTCAGTCCAAATGATCTAGCTTCTCTTGCTAACTGTAACCTGAAATTATATATATTTTTTTCATGATGAAAAACTACTGCATTACAGTTGTATAGACAGTTTAAATGCTCTGTCTTAATTTCTGAGCTTTGCCTACAAATATCTCATTGTAAAGGGATGATAATTTTCTCTCCTTTGACCAAATGTATGTAACTTGAAACAACAAAATCAACAAATGTTTCTCATTCATGTGCAAAACTATACTTTTAGTCAAGTTAAGTTAGGTGTTTAAATTAGAATAGTTATGTTTATGTAATTTTAACATCCCCTTAATTGAACGAAAAGTGTGATTCCTATAATTTTGGACCATGAATTTGTTTTTATGTCACCCCAGACGTAGTCGGGGTGACATGTTGTTATTCTACATTTCTTCTGATTATTCTTCTTCTGATTTTACCCACATATTTTTATCCGAGCGATTATTTTGAAATGGCTGAATAAACAAATTCAAACTTTGCACAAAGTTGGAACACCATCTGAAGTTATTCACAGAGGTAGTTCGATCTACAAACTATAGTTTTGTCAATTTTGGTCCACACAAGGGAAATCCGGATCAGAATAGGGAGTGACCAATGAAATCCATCGAAATATCAGTTTATGACGTCACACTTTAACTATAGTTCGACAAGAGTCGAGTGGACTATTACTCTTGTTTAACCAGACATGCGCAGTTAACCAAAACATTGCGTAATCTTCCGGTACAATAGTAAGTTCGATCTTGCTATTGTTGAACAATAGTTACTATTGTTGTGGATCGAATTGCTTCTTAATGTGCTGAAAATTTTCAAAATGGCTGCCATTTCCAAGATGGCCACCAAAATACGTCAAAATTTCAACATTGTCTGATTTCAATGGAAATTGATTTCTAGGTAGATTTTGAGGATGCGAATAAGGTTGAATCATCAAATGGGGAGTCTGGGGTGACATCGGCTATTGCTTGCAATTGCAAATCTAGTTGTTTTTGTTTTGGTTAAACAGGTTTCACTGTACCTTATGGTGATATTAGGATTTCAAACAGTAGTGCTAGAAAAATTTAATTGTTATCCTTCCTGCTATTTCAAAATAAACAAGATCAAGAATGGCAACCAGTGATACCCCAACTCACTGAATGCCGAATCAATATGGTAAGTGCAAATTTAAGTGTGTGGACACAATACAGGTTTTGGACACAATACAAGTATGGGCACAATGATATAATCCTCAAGAATAGTAGCCAACTAATCATATAGAGGCTGCATACCATTTTGAAATCAATCCCTGTTATAAAAGCTGAGAAAACTGACAAAAAATTGTGTTTCGCTATATTTCGTAACTAAGTCCACATTTCTTAAAACAAGAAGTACACCTCCGACAGGACTCATAATAGGACATTCCTTACAACTAATCATATTGAGGCTGCATACCAATTTTGAGATCAATCCCACTTATAGAAACTGAGAAAACTGTGACAAAAAATTTATGTTTTGCTACAATTCTTAAATAAGTCCACACTTTGTTAAACAGGAAGTACACATCCAACAAGACTCAAAATAGGACGTTCCTTAAAACACATCATACAGAGGCTGCATACCAATTTTCAAATCAATCCCTCCACTAATAGCTAAGGAAATTGTGACAGAAATAAATTTTCAAGCGAACGGACGGACGAACGGACGGACGGACGGACAGACAAGGTGAATGCAGTATACCCCACTCTCTAATGAGTGGGGGTATAATTATAAAACTTATCACAAATGAAATGTTGAAATACATGTAGGTATGAAAACACTAACATATGATTGAAATTTAATTTTAGAACAATAGTTAAGCCAGAGCTAGGAGCAATTTTGAAATTGCTATGAAGTGAATGACAAGCATAGTGTACAATGCTCTTCGCTGAAAATATCATGTTTACTTCGAACTGAATGCCATGACAATCACAATCTCTCTCTTAGTTTTGCATTTGCATGTATTCAGATTTTATCTTGAGCTCATTTATGCTATATTAATGCAAAATAATCAATAATTCAATTCGAATTCTGTGTTGCAGTAAGTAGGAGATTTTGTAAAATTTCAAAACTTTTCTCCATACATATTTGTAATAAATGATAAATTATAAATCACTTAACATTATACATTTTGATTCAATAATTTGGGAAGTGCGAATTGTACCTTTCATGTTTTAAAAATTGAAAAGACGCTATTCAATGTAACTTTCAGTTGCATACAATCAGATTAAAATCATATTCTTATCTTGTTCCCATTTACTGATATGTTGTGACATGGGAATCTGAAGAAATGCTGTAGACATTCTACAATCACTTAGGGTCAATGGACAAGGCCTCTACATTAACTTTTGTTTGGAATTGTCATTCATACAAGTAAACATAAAATCCACTTGTCCAAAATGAATTGTTACTTGTCCAAACAGTGCAGTATTTCATTTTATTTGAAATGTTCATTTGTTCTGTTGGTAAGTAGATCTTTACTTGTCCAATCCCATTTTAGACTGGTATGGACAAGTAGGACAAGCCTTAATGTGGAGCCCTGTGGACATGATGAATAACTACAACTTATCAGTGAACAGGATCAAGATGAGAGTATGAATTTGACCAGATTGAAATGTATTTATGAGGATGTGAATTCAATCTATATAGAATGCAATTTGATAGCAGTTTGACCAGCATATGAATTATGACCAATGTATGAGTATAAACCATGTTTTTAATGTTTCTACCGGTACTCACAATGACTCCTCAGATTCTGTTTTCACCACAACTTTTGGTTGTCCATACATTTTCCATTTTCTAAACATTTCTGGACTTGTTTTGCTGACAGCTTCATAAGACGACACAGCAGCATGACAACACTAAAAATACATGTATATAGATTCTACAATACTAATCTACTGATTATTAGATTTATTCACTTGGGATACTCCAAAGAAAAGCCAGCACCATGGCAATACTTCATTAGTCATATAAAATCCATAATTTTGGACAGTAACGTGCCAAAAGTATTGCAACAAGTGAAATTTACCTGTGCATTTCTTGTAAAAACGGACTCTGTTAAAAAAATACTATAGAATTCATTTCTGGACCGATTTTCATAAAATTTGCATTGATGAAAAGGGCTTGACATGTAGTTTCTTACAGTAATTTTGGAATATTTTTATGAACTGTTGTTTTCAAACTGTCACGATTTAAACACAAACAGAAAATTATGGTGTCAAAATTTACTATATATCTACATAGTCCGTTTTTACAAGAAATGCACAAGAAAATTTCACTTGTTGCAATACTTTTGGCATGTTACTGTAGATTGATGTAAGTTTTGACTCTATTCTGACTATAATATATGATAACTTTTATATTGTCATGATCTACATGTACTTAAAGAAGAAATACACATTGTTACTAAGATCTGCAGTCCTAAATAAAGCCTACAAAATATGTGTGCTGTCTTACAAGATTGTTGTTTTGGTCCTAAATAGCTGTTG
>MJUU01053373.1:103740-116397 GCA_002080025.1 Modiolus philippinarum
TTCACAGGTAAATATCTCTTTCACTGCTACCTCAACAACACCACCTCCTCCATCACAGGTAAATATCTCTTTCACAGCTACCTCAACAATACCAACTCCGCCTTCACAGGTAAATATTTCTTTCACAGCTACCTCAGCAACACCACCTCATCATTCACAGGTAAATATATATTTCACAGCTACCTCAAAAACACTGAGTCCTCCTTCACAGGTAAATATCTCTTTCATAGCTACCTCAACAACACCAACTCAACCTTCACAGGTAAATATCTCTCTCACAGCTACCTCAACAACACAAACTTCTCCATAACAGGTAAATATCTCTTTCACAGCTACCTTGTCAACACCAACTCCTCCATCACAGGTAAATATCTCTTTCACGGCTACCTCAGCAACACCACCTCATCATTCACAGGTAAATATCTCTCACAGCTACCTCAAAAACACCAAGTCCTCCTTTACAGGTAAATATCTCTTTCACAGCTACCTCAACAACACAAACTCAACCTTCACAGGTAAATATCTCTCTCATAGCTACCTCAACAACACCAACTCCTCCATCACAGGTAAATATCTCATTCACAGCTACCTTGACAACACCAACTCCTCCATCACAGGTAAATATCTCTTTCACAGCTTCCTCAACAACACCAACTCAACCTTCACAGGTAAATATCTCTTTCACTGCTACCTCAACAACACCACCTCCTCCATCACAGGTAAATATCTCTTTCACAGCTACCTCAACAATACCAACTCCTCCTTCACAGGTAAATATCTCTTTCACAGCTACCTTGACAACACTAACTCCTCCATCACAGGTAAATATCTCTTTCACAGCTACCTTGACAACACGAACTCCTCCTTCACAGGTATATATCTCTTTCACAGCTACCTCAGCAACACCAGCTCATCATTCACAGGTAAATATCTTTTTCACAGCTACCTCAACAACACCAACTCCTCCTTCACAGGTAAATATCTCTTTCACAGATACCTCAGCAACAAAAACTCCTCCTTCACAGGTATCATAGCTAACTCAATAACAGTAACTCTTTCTTCACAGGTAAATATCTCTTTCACAGCTACCTCAACAACACCAACTCAACCTTCACAGGTAAATATCTCTCTCACAGCTACGTCAACAACACCAAGTCCTCCTTCACAGGTAAATATCTCTTTCACAGCTACCTTAACAACACCACCTCCTTCATCACAGGTAAATATCTCTTTCACAGCTACCTCAAAAACACCAACTCCTCCTTCACAGGTAAATATCTCTTTCACAGCTACCTTGACAACACCAACTCCTCCGTCACAGGTAAATATCTCTTTCACAGCTACCTTAACAACACTAACTCCTCCATCACAGGTAAATATCTCTTTCACAGCTACCTCAGCAACACCAGCTCATCATTCACAGGTAAATATCTCTTTCACAGCTACCTCAATAACACCAACTCCTCCTTCACAGGTAAATATCTCTTTCACAGATACCTCAACAACACCAACTCCTCCTTCACAGGTATATATCTCTTTCACAGCTACCTCAACAACACCAACTCCTCCATCACAATTAAATTTCTCTGTCACAGCCACCTCAACAACACCAACTTCTACTTCACAGATAAATATCTCTTTCACAGATACCTCAACAACACCAACCCCTCTTTCACAGGTAAATATCTCTTTCACTGCTACCTCAACAACACCAACTTCTCCTTCACAGGTGAATATCTCTTTCACAGCTACCTCAACAACACCAACTTCTCTTTCACAGGTAAATGAAATGTCTCTGTCAAAGATAAATGATATGTGAAATAAGTTTTAGACAATAACATTAAAACACGTTATTTTTGTAACAGGAGGGCAGGATTCTCCCTGTCAAATAATTTTTGTTACCACTGAGAATAAAACCTTATGAGCAACCTTTATTACAGAAGTTTGAGAAATTTGTTATACACATGTACCTCTGTTGATTCATCTGGATATATTACTGGGACAAATTAGAATTCTGATTTGAACTGGATTTAATCCAGTACAAATTGGAATTCCAATTTCTACTGGGACACATTAGAATTCTGATTTGTACTGGATTTAATCTAGTATAAATTGGAATTCCAATTTCTCCTAGTAGAAATTGAGATATCCAAATTTGTACTAGTAGGATTGTGGATCCTACAACTTAAATCAATAGAAACAGTGGTAGAGAAATAAAACATTTTTTGTAATATGTCCGTTCCACTGTTTTTGTGATCATTGAATTAAAAGATTAATTTCGAAAGAATAAGATTAATTGTCTAATTGTATAAAAGATAAAGATGTTTTGCTTCAAACTCTTAAATCGTTGAGAACAGTTCAAATTTTTGATCACTAGATTTCATAAGTGAACTTTAAAAATGGAAGAACACATGGAGATATTTTACAAGAAAAAATATTTGAATAATATTTTTTTTGTTTTGAAAGATGGCATTCTTAAAAACTACAATTCTGAGACTGATACTGATCTTGTTGATTTGAGAGGACTTTTTTCCAGGTTTAAATGCAGTAGATACTGTTCACACATTGTTATGTTAAAAAACCTGTTCATTGGAATATGGCAATATAACAGCCACAGTTTGTAATTACTCCGGCAAATGTAATACTGTGGATGTTCTTTTATTCGTGGACATCAATTTTCGTGGTTTGCATAAAAATTACTACTTCGTGGGCACTTAAATTCGTGGTTTCGAAATCTATGCATTAAAGCTCTATGGAAAAAATGCATTTCGTTGGGAACTTAATTTCGTGGTTTTAGCGAACCACGAAATCCACGAAAATTGGAACCCCACGAACAATAGTACTTTCACAGTACTATGCGATGCCCTTGTTGTAAATAAAAAATCCCCTGTTCTACCAAATGTAACAGAGTTCCACCAATTGTTAGAATAAATAAACAGTTATATCAAAATTATGTTATTTGTCATTCCTTTGTTTTAGTTTTTATGAAAAAGAAAGAAAATGGGGTAAATAAATTAGTTTTTATACCCCGCCACACGTAGTGGCGAGGTATTATGTGATACCCCAAGTCGTGTGTCCGTCCGTGCGTGCGTCCATCCATCCGTCCCCCGAAGGTTTCCGACTGATAACTTGTGAACAAAATAACATAAGGTCTTCAAACTTGGTATGTAACTTCTTTACCACAAAACTCAGGCCAAGTTCGATTTTGGGTTCAGAGGTCCAAGGGGTTCTGGAGTTATGTCCCTTGAAACTTTGAATTTTTGCGAATTTTAGGGTTTCCGACTGATAACTTGTGAATGAAATAATGTATTGTCTTCAGACTTGGTATGTAACTTGTATACCACAAAACTCAGGCCATGTTCGATTTCGGGTTCAGAGGTTCTGGGGGTTCTGGAGTTATGCCCCTTGAAACTTTGAAATTTTGCGAATATTAGGGTTTCCGACTGATAACTTGTGAATGAAATAATATATTGTCTTCAAACTTGGCATGTAACTTGTACACCACAAAATTCAGGCCAAGTATGATTTTTGGTTCAGACGTCCAAGGGGTTCTGGAGTTATGCCCCTTGAAACTTTGAAATTTTGTGGAACGTGGCGTGGTATCATGTAATGCACCATTACTATTTTTATAAATTAAAATGCTATGAAATACATACTTCTTATAACAAACTCAAAAAACTGTTTTCAACTTTGAATATTCCAGAATCCCCTGTCTGAACAAAATATCCAGTATTATTCTGGATCATACTAGAAATTCAGTAGGATTCAGAATCCTACTGGTATAAATCAGGATATCTCAATTTCTCCTGGGAGAAATTGGAATTCCAATTTGTACTGGATTAAATCCAGTACAAATCCGAATTCTAATTTGTCCTGGTAGAAATTGGAATTCCAACTTGTACTGAATTAAATCCAGTACAAATCGGAATTCTAATTTGTCCCAGTAGAAATTAGAATTCCAATTTGTACTAGGAGGATTCCAGATCATACTGGATTCCAATTTGTACTGTAACATATATTCATTGATTTAATTATCGAAGTGTAATTAACACCAATACTTCGTGAGTTGACAAAGCATATCAGTTATGCGAAAATTTCTCACATTTTAAATGTTATTTTACCATCTTTAACATCTTAAATGTATAAGGTGTTGTTGTACAACTTTTTTAGACGTTTATATATATCTACTCAAAGAAATTGTCCTCTGTACATTTTATTTGTTTAGGTAAAGTAACTAAAGCATGTAACTCTCTTCAACTAAATCAACTCATGTCTTATGTCATTATTCTTTTATTTTCTCTTCAAGTGGACTTTTAAGTTGAAATCAGTTGAAATATGCATCCAAAATATTCAAATAAAATAATTTGTGCAATCAAAACATAAAATTACAGATAAAAATTTTTATTAAATCAAGATGAAATTTATGTTACTTTTAAAAAAACCCAAAGTTGTTCAATGTTGATCAAATGTAATAAAAATGTACAGAAAAAAAACATTATTGCAAGAAACAAAAATAACAAAATGTAACACATACAATTCCTACTGGTATGCAGATCATCAATGTTAAATTGATCAGACTTTTTATTATTCGTTTTTTTTATAATTTGTGTTTATGTTTTTTATACATTAAACTAGTATAATTGTATTTTTTAGGATGTCACATCAGAAGTTGATGTCAAATACAAATTGTACCAATGTTTATCACAGATGAAACTCTTCAGAGAATGTATGTCAGTAGTAAGTAATGAGTTATCTCCCTCCACAGATGAAACTCTTCAAAGAATACATGTCAGTAATAAGTAATGAGTTATCTCCCTTCACAGATGAAACTCTTCAAAGAATGTATGTCAGTAGTTAATAATGAGTTATCTCCCTTCACAGATGAAACTCTTCAGAGAATGTATGTCAGTAGTAAGTAATGAGTTATCTCCCTTTACAGAGGAAGCTCTTCAGAGAATGTATGTCAGTAGTAAGTAATGAGTTATCTCCCTCCACAGATGAAACTCTTCAGAGAATACATGTCAGTGGTACGTAATGATTTATCTCCCTTCACAGATGAAACTCTTCAGAGAATGTATGTCAGTAGTACGTAATGAGTTATCTCCCTTTACAGATGAAACTCTTCAGAGAATGTACCGTATTCATTCTATTAAACGCCCCTACTCTAATAAACGCCCCCCCCCTTTTCAGCCATGCAAAAAATCAAAATGACTTACCGAAATCTGGGCTAGGAAACTTAATCCTTCATGAAATATACATCCTAACAAGAACACTACTATATAGAGCTACGAATCTATTAAAAACTACGTATGTACACTATTTACATCATATTTTGACCAATGCAAGGTATCAGTATCCCGGGCTGTCATAATCAGACTCGGATTCGCGCGGACTATGATCCGAGTCTGTGTCCATCTCACCCTCGCTTTCACTTATGTCGATATTTTCGTTTACGGTGCAGATGTTGTCCAACACCTCGTCAGTTTCATCTATATCGTTTTCTGTAAACCCTTCAAACGGGTCCTCGTCGGCATCAGACTCTTGAAACAAATCGTCCTCGCTTCCGTCGAGAGCATTTGTTATTCCACATTTTTTGAAGGATCTCCTGATGATATCTGGGGTTATTAAATCCCATGCTTCCTTTATCCACATGAGCATTGTTGCTTTTGATGGAGCTNACAGATGAAACTCTTCAGAGAATGTATGTCAGTAGAATGTAATGAGTTATCTCCTTTTACAGATGAAACTCTTCAGAGAATGTATGTCAGTAGTTAGTAATGAGTTATCTCCCTTCACAGATGAAACTCTTCAGAGAATGTATGTCAGTGGTTAGTAATGAGTTATTTCCCTTCACAGATGAAATTATGTCAGTAGTAAGTAATGAGTTATCTCCCTTCACAGATGAAACTATTCAGAGAATAAGTCTTTACAGAGATTTCCATATACATATTGTAACATATTGCATCATCAAGGATATTAGAAGTGGTCAATTTACTAGAGTTCAGATGTATCTTATGTTATTTTTAAACTCATTATCTGATCTATAATATTTGAAGATATTTAGCTAGACAGAAACAAAATGTGATTTTTTTATGGAATGACTTTTGGAGATGTTCTATCTTGCTAAAGATTAATCACATTTTGATACCACAACTCGTGCATTTGAAAATTGTCAGCACTTTCATGGATATTATAATATGAAACATTTATAAATTGTTGTTATTGTTGTTATTTATTTCATTGTATTTTTTAGTTAGAGGGAATCAGTTCAAAACAAAGAACAGCAAAGGTGAATTTAGCACTGGCTAAATTATATTCCATGGGAGGAATGGATCGATCAGCAATAACAAGTTATAAAGAAGTCATCAGGTACCAAACTTTTATTCATTGTTAAAATATCATGAATATTCATCACTTTTGAAGTCTGAGTTTGAAATTTTTACAACCATATAATTTGCATAAATGCAGATGAGACAAAGTCCTTACAAATACATGGTAAAATCAAGCAATGGAACGACATTTCTATCGTTAATCTTCATCTTGAAGTCACTATGAGGCCTTCAACAATGAGCTTTGCTCATACCTCATAGTAAGTTCAAGATGGCACCTAGCTGTAGCTCCAGTTTGAGTGTAATTCATTGCTAAATGTTGAACAATGCGACATCCATGTTTCTGTTTACTCAGGGATGAAGGGTCATCAACAAACATTAAGGGGGTAGACCTGGGGAAGCCTAAAATTTTCCACTCGTTTAATTAGCTCACCTGGCCTAAAAGGCCATGTGAGCTATTGCCATCACTATGCATCCGTCGTCCGGCGTCCGTCCGTCCATCAACAATTTCAAACATCTTCTCCTCTGAAACCGCTAAGCCAAATTAAACCAAACTTGGCCTGAATCACCATCAAGGTATGGCTTCTCAAACTGATGTTCAGTTTGTCCCTCTGTCGAACAACATGGCCGTCATTGCTCAAAATAGAACATAGGGGTAAATTGCAGCTAATAACTCAAAAACCGTTACAGATATCAAAAATCTGACAAGAGGTAAAAATGATCAGCATGATGAGATCTATCCACTGTGCAATTTTGAAGAAAATCTGAAAACCCATCTTGGAGTTATAGCCCTTTTTCCGTTAAATTTTCAAATTTTTGCATTTTTAGCTCACCTCTCGAAGTGAGGGGGGCTTATGTGATACCCCCGGCGTCCACGTCCGGGTCCGGTTAGGAAGAATGGTTAAGGTCCATTCCTGCTTACTGACATACCCCACATCAACCATATTGGTATGCCTGATGCATTTTGGAATGACCACTGAAATGCATGCTTCTGATGCCGTCTTTGACCTACATTTTACGCATGAGCGACTTGGCTAGGTAGAATGGTTAAAGTCCATTCCCGCTTTCTGACATGACCCACATCAACCAAACTGGTATGTATGATGCATTTTGGGATGACAACGACAATGCATGCTTCAGATGCTGTCTCTGATCTACATTTTAAGCATGAGCGACTTGGTTAGGTAGAATGGTTAAAGTCCATTACCGCTTTCTGACATGGCCCACATCGACCATACTGGTAGGTATGATGCATTTTGAAATGACAACAACAATGCATGCTTCAGATGCTGTCTTTGACCTACATTTTACGCATGAGCAACTTAGTTAGGTAGAATGGTTAAAGTCCATTCCTGCTTACTGACATGTCCCACATCAACCGTATTGATAAGTATGATGCATTTTGGGATGACAACAACAATGCATGCTTCGGATGCTGTCTCTGACCTACATTTTACGCATGAGCGACTTGGTTAGGTAGAATGGTTAAAGTCCATTCCTGCTTACTGATATGGCCCACATCAGCCATATTTGTATCTATGATGCATTTTGGGATGACAACAACAATGCATGCTTCGGATGCTGTCTCTGACCTACATTTTACGCATGAGCGACTTGGTTAGGAAGAATGGTTAAAGTCCTTTGCTGCTTACTGACATGGCCCACATCAACCATATTGGTATCTATGATGCATTTTGGGATGACAACAACAATGCATGCTTCGGATGCTGTCTCTGACCTACATTTCACGCATGAGTGACTTGGTTAGGTAGAATGGTTAAAGTTCATTCCCGCTTACTGACATGTCCCTTGCAACCATATCGGTATGTATGATGCAATTTGGGATGACAACAACAATGAATGCTTCGGATGCAGACTGTAAACTACAATTTATGCATGACTGAGTCTGTTAAAAAAAAAAATGATTATAGTCCATTCCTGTTTACTGACATGTGCAACATGTGACAATGCTGTGCAACGAGGTGAGCTTAGCAGGCTGTGGCTGCTTTCTATGTTTAGTTCGTCTCAACGAAGTTGAGGGGGACTATTGGAGTGCCCCCGACGTTCTGGTCCGCGTCGACGTCCGCATTTGGGTATATACAGGGATGACGCTACTATATAATTTAGGGCCGCCCGGCGGCCCCATTCCCCAAACAAGAAAATTCCCAATCGCGGCAACGATGTTTACAAAATCTGGATTTTTTTCATTTCCGTCTCCGGTGAATCTTNCGTCCGTCCGTCCATCAACAATTTCAAACATCTTCTCCTCTGAAACCGCTAAGCCAAATTAAACCAAACTTGGCCTGAATCATCATCAGGATATGGCTTCTCAAACTGATGTTCAGTTTGTCCCTCTGTCGAACAACATGGGCGTCATTGCTCAAAATAGAACATAGGGGTAAATTGCAGTTTTTGGCTAATAACTCGAAAACCATTACAGATATCAAGAATCTGACAGAGGTAAAAATGATCAGCATGATGAGATCTATCCACTGTGCAATTTTGAAGAAAATCTGAAACCCATCTCGGAGTTATAGCCCTTTTTCTGTTAAATTTTCAAATTTTTGCATTTTTAGTTCGTCTCAACGAAGTTGAGGGGGACTATTGGGGTGCCCCAGGCGTCCTGGTCCGCGTCCACGTCCACATTTGGGAATATATCTTACTAACTATGCAGTGTAGGGTCATCAAACTTTGCATGCAGGTGCATCTTGGGTTAACTCACAGCCTCCAAGAAAATTAGGTCTCTCTGACCTATATTTTTCGCTTGAGTGGCTTGCATTCAAATTTACATTTTAGTTCATATCTCAGTTACTATGCATAGTTAGTACAATAATCTAGCTGTGCATATGCATGCATCTCTGATGGTAGGTAAGCATCCAGGCAAAATTAGGTCACTTTGACCTATATTTTCCGCTTGAGTGACTTACATTCAAGTTTACGTCCATATTCAGATCTCAGTCACTGTACATGGTAGGATCATCTAACCTTGCATGTGCATGCATCTCTGATGGTAGGTTAGCATCCAGGCAAAATTAGGTCACTTTGACCTATATTTTCCACTTGAGTGACTTCCATTCAAGTTTACGTCCGAGTTCAGATCTCAGTCACTGTACATGGTAGGATCATCTAACCTTGCGTGTGCATGCATCTCTGATGGTAGGTCAGTATCCAGGCAAAATTATGTCAGTTTGACCTATATTTTCCGCTTGAGTGACTTACATTTAAGTTTACATCCGAGTTGATATCTCAGTCACTGTACATTTTATGATCATCTAACCTTGCACGTGCATGCATCTCTGATGGTAGGTCAGCTTCCAGGCAAAATTGGGTCACTTTGATCTCCATTTTCCGCTTTAGTGACTTACATTCAAGTTCATGTCAGGGATCATATCTCATGTACTGTATATGGTAGGATCATCTTGCATGTACATGTGCATGCAACTGCGATGGCAGCTCAGCATCCATACAAAATAAGGTCACTTAGACCTACATTTTACTTATGAATGACTTACATTAATGTGTACATCCAAGTTCATAGCTCAGTAACTGTACATTGTTGGTTCAGGTAACCTTGCTAATGCATGCAATTTTGATAGTATGTCAGCATCCAGGCAAAATTTGGTTGCTGCTATAAAGTGTCACAACGAGGCGAACTTTGTAATCGTTGATTACGTATGTTTTATTTTTTATTTCAAAAAGTGTAACAGATAGAGGTCAAGTGTAAAATGCAAAAATGTTCAGCATATCAAGATCTACCCACCCTGAACTTTTGAAGAAAATCCATAAACCCTTGTATGAGTTATTGCCCTTTTTTCACCGAATTTTTAAAATTTTCGTATTTTTCATCTTTTATTTCCAAAACTATAGAAGATGAAGGTTAAGTGTAAATTGATGAAATGTTTGCCATGCTGTGGCACCTTCAAAGCTGATGTTGAAAATTGTTCCTTGACTGCCATTTTCAAAATGGCCGCCAAAAAAGGCGGGAAAATTCAACATTGTCCCATTTCAATTAAATTTGGTTTCCAAATAGATATTGATGTTGTGACTTCAAAACTGATGTTGAAAATTGTTTGTTGACTGCCATTTTCAAAATTGCAAAAAAAGGCGGGAAAATTCAACATTGTCCGATTTCAATGACATTTGGTTTTAAAATTGGTCTTGATGTCATAACTTCAAAACTGATGTTGAAAATTGTTCATTGACTGCCATTTTTAAAATGACCGCCAAAAAAGGCAGGAAAATTAAACATTGTCCGATTTCGATGAAATTTGATTTCCAAGTAGATATTGATGTTGCGACTTCAAAACCGATGTTGAAAATTGTTTGTTGACTGCCATTTACAAAATGGTGTCGAAAGTGGTCCTTAGCAAGAACGTTTTTTGTCAAAAATGAAAAAAGCCCAACAAAGAAATATAGTACAACATGATCAGACTTTAAAAACAGTTCAAGATATTGGAGGTGTTTGAGCTACGAAAGTTTGAGAAACTGAAGATCAACTGTATAACTTACAATGTTACCTTGATTGTGGCAACTGAAAGCCAGGTGAGCGATACAGGCTCCTGGGAGCCTCTGGTTTTCTTAATATTTTCAGTATTAAAACTACACATGTTCATGTTGACTTTCATGTCAATTTTCAACCATTTCTACTTTTATGTCTAGTGGTCATCAAAGATACCCTGTTTCCTCATGTTATTTGGTACATTCATGACTTGCTTTTGTATAAAATTGGCTCTGATTAAATTTGTATTTGATTTTAAATTATTTCAAATGCAAAATTCTGTAGTTTAGACATGTGTGAAAGTAAGCATGAATAATGATAGTTAATTTTACTAGTTTGAACTGAAATACTTGGGTGTTCTGAACAGTGTAGTCTGANGAATGAGGTATATTTATCAGTAAGTTGGGTATGAAGGATTTGATTTTGTTGATAATATTGAAATGTGTAAGTCATCTTTATTTGCAGACAACCAAAGAATTTCTGACAAAATGTTGATTTGCTTTCTTATAGGAAAAGAGCAGTACTTCTTTCGTTGATGACCAGCTTGATAAAATTAAAATCTGGTGTAATTTGAAAAACTATATAAAATATAGTCTTAATTTTTGAAAAAAAATGTATAAAATATAGTCTTAATGGCTTTGGTGTAATGATACTTTTCATTCTTCAAACTCTTGTTGTGTGTACTTACACATATTCTTGGTTTATACAAAAGTATGTTGCAGTATTTGAACAATTTGATATATTTTCATTTTTCCCAATTTCAGTTGTCGTGATGCGAAATTCCCAATTTGTTGGACGGGGGACCCATTTGAAAAGAGCTAAAATCATCCCTGATATATTTTACTAACTATGCAGTGTAGGGTCATCAAACTTTGCATGCAGGTGCATCTTGGGTTAACTCACAGCCTCCAAGAAAATTAGGTCTCTCTGACCTATATTTTCTGCTTGAGTGGCTTGCATTCAAATTTACATTTTAGTTCATATCTCGGTTACTATGCATAGTTAGTACAATAATCTAACTGTGCATATGCATGCATCTCTGATGGTAGGTAACCATCCAGGCAAAATTAGGTCACTTTGACTTATATTTTCCGCTTGAGTGACTTATATACAAGTTTACGTCCATGTTCAGATCTCAGTCACTGTACATGGTAGGATCATCTTACCTTGCATGTGCATGCATCTCTGATGGTAGGTCAGCATCCAGGCAAAATTAGGTCAGTTTGACCTATATTTTCCGCTTGAGTGACTTACATTCAAGTTTACGTCCGAGTTGATATCTCAGTCACTGTACATTTTATGATCATCTAACCTTGCACGTGCATGCATCTCTGATGGTAGGTCAGCTTCCAGGCAAAATTGGGTCACTTTGATCTCCATTTTCCGCTTTAGTGATTTACATTCAAGTTCATGTCAGGGATCAGATTTCATGTACTGTATATGGTAGGATCATCTTGCATGTACATGTGCATGCATCTGCGATGGCAGCTCAGCATCCATACAAAATAAGGTCACTTAAACCTACATTTTACTTATGAATGACTTACATTAATGTATACATCCAAGTTCATGGCTCAGTAACTGTACATTGTTGGTTCAGGTAACCTTACTAATGCATGCAATTTTGATAGTATGTCGGCATCCAGGCAAAATTTGGTTGCTGCTATAAAGTGCCACAACGAGGAGAACTTTGTAATCGTTGATTACCTATGTTTTATTTTTTATTTCAAAAAGTGTAACAGATAGAGGTCAAGTGTAAAATGCAAAAATGTTCAGCATATCAAGATCTACCCACCCTGAAATTTTGAAGAAAATCCATAAACCCTTGTA
>MJUU01053373.1:117367-139576 GCA_002080025.1 Modiolus philippinarum
ACATTCAAAGATCTTCTCCTCTGAAACTACTGGGCCAATTGAAACCAAACTTGGCCACAATAGTCCTTAGATGGTCCCCTGCAAAAAAGTTGTTTTTCAGATCCGGGCTATATCCAAGATGGCCGCCAGTGGGGATCATAGTTTTAACATTGGACCCTATGGGAAAAGACATTCAAAGATCTTCTCCTCTGAAACCATCCAAAATAGCTGCTAGTCTGGAACATAGTTTAACTTATGATAATATAGCATCAATGTCTATTAACAAATTTGAAAATAATGCCCTTAAACATTGGGACTATTTTAACTGCATATGTCAGCCGTGGCCCAGGTGAGCGATACAGGCTCTTGAGAGCCTCTTGTTTCTTGGATCCAAACCCTCCCCCTATGTGTGGTGAATGGCTAAAAAATAAATACACAAAAAGACTCACAGTAAAAATCAAACTAGAAAAAAAGTCCAACTTATCAAGACGAGTACCCTTACAATGAAGTACATAAAACATGAAGACAATACACACAGGCACTGTCCGGACAAATGCTCACAGTTACTGACAGCTAGCTAAGGACATAATTTCCGTTGACTATGATATCAAGCCTTCTTACATATGAAACTTCAATTGAAATACTTCTAAATAGATTTGGTATAACAACGTCATCAATTATGAAAGAGGAACATGATATTGTGCAATACCAAATACTGCCAATTTGAAAAATTGTTTAAATTTAGTTATGGTGTAAAGCATTTAGGAGATGATCAATATTTTTGCCAACAAAAACCAGAAGTAACGATTTAACAACAAATCTGTATTTATATCCTTTATGAATAAGTTTGTTCAACAGATTGATAAGTTTTGAAGAACAATTTTTGAATTTATGCGCTTTGTAAATGATATTGTCATAGAAGTTTGGATGTGAAATGCCCTTATGTATAAGAGCCCTGCATGTAGAACAAAATTTGCTTAATAATTATGTTGTTTAATTTTCACAAAAAACTGAGAATAGAAAGAAAACCAGTATATGTAAAATATATTAAAATTTAAGAAAATTCTACCGTCCCATTTTTCTTAATTTAGAAATAAAGTGGGTAAAAATCGATATAATTGCTGAATCTGTGCTGGAAATTACCTCCCTTGCAAGAAATCCGACTTTTACATATTTTTTCATTATCGTTGGATAGTTTTGCAAAAATGTGTAGTAAAATGCATTCATTATAAATAGCTGGATGTTGGGTGATTGTTTTCATGACAAAATGAATATATTTGCTATGTGGAAAAAATTTTACAATTTAAAAATTTTGATCATACCTATTGTAATGATTCTATTTGATTGTGTAAGTGATAAGAAAGTGAAAAAGAGTTATCTCCTCATACCCCAGGTCTACCCCCTTAAATCAACTGGCAAAGAGTTCAGAATACCTTTTTGATGCATGTAGTAGAAATAATTCCTTGGAAAATTGTTCATGTATGGATTTTGACTGAAAGGTATGATTTTATATACTTTGTGTAATAGGCAATCTCATGCTGCAATGCAAGCTGATGATCTTAAAACTACAATATAGGGAATGAATGCATCCACAAATGAATTTTCAGATATCATTTTATAGCTTTTGCTAAAGTTTTGAACATAACATCTCAATGAAAGTGCTTGTTTGTAACATAGATAATAGTGAAATTACAATTTCTAGGGAATGTCCATTTTCACTAGAAGCCATCCAGGGTTTGTTGTCACTTGGTGTTAAAGGAGCAGATGTAGCAGCTCTTGTTATGAATGGATTACCACATGGTTCATCATGTGACTGGTAAGTATATCATGTTACTATGTAGCAGCTCTTGTTATCCCCCCGCTTAGCGAAAGCGGGGGGATTATGTAATGCAGTCCGTCCGTATGTATGTACGTACGTAAGTACGTATGTGTGTAGTGCTCCCCGATAGCTCTGGAACTATAAGAGGTAGAAATTTGAAACTTGGCACCATACTAGAGTATGATCTGAACTAGCGCACTAGGGGTTCGGAGTTTCTGTCAAACGCCCTAGGGACAAATTATGGGGGAAAACAAATTTTTGCGATATCCAATAATCGGAGACATCTCCAAGACTATTTGGGCTAGAAAGTTGAAACCCGGGAATCGACTCACATATTATGTGGCAACTTCACAGAGGGCGTCAGAATTTTCGTATGACCCCTCAGGGTATGGCCTCTAGGGGGTCCAAAAATCGAAAAAAAACGATTCAGCTAGAACTCCTCTTACACCTTAAGTTGCAGAAACCTGGTTGTAAGGGTATAAGTAACACTATAAAGGTTGTCTGTGCCGAAGGTTTTGGAATTTTGAAATTTGCCCTCGGGGCAGAATAATGAGCGAAAATTGTATTTCGAGTTATCCAGTAATATGTGAAATCTTCTGAAGTATTTATGTTTGGAAGCTGAAACTTTCTATATGAGATCCATTATGTTAATCTAATATGCTAATGATAGCGGACATTTGGTATGACCCCTGGGGGCATGCCCTTAAGGGACCAAAAAACTTAACAACAAGTACTCAGCATATATGATTGGAACTTTTTGTATAATTTTCATTTTGTGGTTAACATTTTCATGGGGAATTACTTGAATTGCTTTTGGAATCCAAAATAAGAATTTATAATTTTGGCTTCTGTGCCAAATTTGGTAAATTTCCTGAAAATGTCAAAGACCAATAATTTTTGTAATTCTAATATGAAATCATATAATTAAGCAACTCTTTAATGTCATCAGCTAGTATGAACACTTATATTTCAAAAATATGATTCTTATATTGGTAAATTTCCTGAAACTCTCAAAGACACATTACTTTTTGGAATTTACCTAGCAACCATATCTTTTTTGGTGCCTTATTTTATCAGTGATCATTTTCAATAGTCAGATTGAAAAAAAACTTTGATTCTAATTTTGGTAAATTTCCTAAAAGTCTTAAAGACTTGTTATTTTTTGGAATTCTACCTAGCAACCATATCTTTTTCAAATCATAACAGTAATGATGATAATTTTCAAAAGTCAAATTGCAAAAAACTTTGATTCTTATTTTGGTAAATTTCCTGAAAGTCTTAAAGACCTGTAATTTTTTTGAATTCAACATAGCAACCATACCTTTTTCAATTCCTAACAGTAATGATGATAATTTTCAATAGTCAGATTGCAAAAATTTTTTATTCTTATTTTGGTAAATTTCCTGAAAGTCTAAAAGACCTGTTATTTTTTGGAATTCTACCTAGCAACCATATATTTTTCCATTCCTAACAGTAATGATGATCATTTTCAAAAGTCAGATTGCAAAAAACTTTGATTCTAATTTTGGTAAATTTCCTGAAACTCTCAAAGACCTGTTATTTTTTGGAATTCTACCTAGTAACCATAACTTTTTCAATTCCTTACAGTAATGATGATAATTTTCAAAAGTCAGATTGCAAAAAACTTTGATTCTAATTTTGGTAAACTTCCTAAAAGTCTTAAAGACTTGTTATTTTTTGGAATTCTACCTAGCAACCATATCTTTTTCAATTCCTTACAGTAATGATGATAATTTTCAATAGACATATTGCTGCAAAAAAATTTGTTTCTTATTTTGGTAGGTATCCTGAAAGTCTTAAAGACCTTTTATTTTTTGGAATTCTACCTAGCAACCATAGCTTTTTCAATTCCTAACAGTAATGATGATAATTTTCAATAGTCAGATTGCAAAAAACTTTGATTCTTATTTTGGTAGATATCCTGAAAGTCTTAAAGACCTGTTATTTTTTGGAATTCAACATAGCAACCATATCTTTTACAATTCCTAACTGTAATGATGATCATTTTCAATAGTCAGATTGCAAAAAACTTTAATTTTAAATTGATAATGCCTATATATACATTTTCAAAACCAAACTTTAGTGTTGGTCAAAAACAGGTGAGCGGGGGGATTGCAATCTCTGATTGACCTTTTTTCATTATGAATGGATTACCACATGGTTCATGATGTGACTATGTAGCAGCTCTTGTTATGAATGGATTACCACATGGTTCATCATGTGACTGGTAAGTTTATCATGTGACTATGTAGCAGCTCTTCTTATGAATGGATTACCACATGGTTCATCATGTGACTGGTAAGTATATCATGTGACTACTGTATAGTGGGTTATTTTTGCGGATAAAAAATTTTGCGGATTTGAGTTGAAGATGTATGCCAAAAATTTAGGCGTTTTCGCGGATTTTTAAAGATCCTATATATATCCTAAGAATACATAAGTCCATCCGCGAAAAATACCCGCTATATGGTATGTTGCAGCTCTTGTTGTGAATGGTTTACCACATGGTTAATTATGTGACTGATAAGTATAACATGTGACCGTGTAGCAGCTCTTGTTGTGAATGGTTTACCACATGGTTCATCATGTGACTTGTAAGTGTACCATGTGACTATTTAGCAGGTCTTGTTATAAATGGATTACCACATGGTTCAAGTATAACATGTGACTGTGTAGCAGCTCTTGTTATGAATGGATTACCACATGGTTCATTATGTGACTGATAAGTATAACATGTGACTGTGTAGCAGGTCTTGTTATGAATGGATTACCACATGGTTCATCATGTGACTGGTAAGTATAACATGTGACTGTGTAGCAGCTCTTGTTATGAATGGATTACCACATGGTTCATCATGTGAATGGTAAGTGTACCATGTGACTATTTAGCAGGTCTTGTTATGAATGGATTACCACGTGGTTCATCATGTGACTGGTAAGTATAACATGTGACCGTGTAGCAGGTCTTGTTATGAATGGATTACCACATGGTTCATCATGTGACTGATAAGTATAACATGTGACCGTGTAGCAGCTCTTGTTGTGAATGGATTACCACATGGTTCATCATGTGACTTGTAAGTGTACCATGTGACTATTTAGCAGGTCTTAATATGAATGGATTACCACATGGTTCATCATGAGACTGGTAAGTAAATCATGTGACTATGTAGCAGCTCTTGTTATAAATGGATTACCATATGGTTCATCATGTGACTGTGTAGCTTCTCTCTGGTGATCAATGGATGGATTACCACATGGTTCATCATGTGACTGGTAAGCATATTATGTGACCATTATAATAACACAGACATTGTATGGGATGGAGACAGTGTGTATACATGTAAATATATTCTTGCTATCAGTAGAGTTTTTTTGCCATGATATCCATATGAGAATGGAAAAAAGGAATTTCACCACAATATGGAAGGGCATATAGATTTAAGCTTGTTTGTTGGTCTGTTTGTACAGATCTTAAGTTTTGTATTTATGTCCATATACTGGTAATATCTTGGGATATTTTAATTATATTACTGTGAATTCATCTTAATTTCCTTTTGATCAATTTTCGTGGGTAGAGAAAAAAAGACATTTCATGGTGTACTTAAATTCGTGGATTGCCAATTGCTGCAAAAAAAATTTTTTAATTTAAATTAATGAAATAAAGATTCTAAAATTCATGGGTATTGATGTCAAAGCACCAAAATTTAGAACTGTACCTGTAATTAACTCTTTACCACTCACTAGCGTCTCTGGACGCCTCTAGGGTCACTTTGTCTGAAATGTTCCATATGGTCCTCCATACTTTACCGAATGTCATCAAACTCAGCTCATCAGAACGCTAGGACTCTGTTCTTGTCATTTTTAGCAGCAATGTAGTATTGCAGTCAGATTTGGAAAAATTGAGCACTATCAAACCCCAAACGAATTTTTCAAAGACAAAAATCGGTCATTTTTCATGGGGGTGGGCATGAGGGGAAGACTGGTTCTCCGTCACTGTGCAAGTCAGAACTGTTCTTGTAGTCTTAAAGTAATGTCACATAAGTGATCTATGTGAACAAGATAAAGAAGATCGGTATGAATGCGGGTTGGGGTCACCAGAGGTCATTAAACTCGAAAATTGGAAAAAATGACATTTTCTGCAGATTTGGCTCTCCATAAACATTTATGTAGAGCGGAAGTGTTGTTGAATCGATTACCGGTTGCCATCAATGGAGGCACAAGACTCTTAAGTTTAACATGCATCACTAATTCAGAAGATTTACTTCACTTCTGGTTGTCAAATTCTGATTTTAGAACGAAAAAATACCAAAATTAGCACTTTTTTCAAAGGGGTGGGTGATTATGTAATTAGGTAATCATCTGACATAACCGTACTCCATTCGTTATTTATAAACAGACACCTGTATTGATTGCAAAATAAACATGTCCTTTTCAGCAGAACATAATTAAAACTTTGAAAATTTAATTAATAATATAATATCAAAAGTAAATTGAGATGATTCTTGTCCAAACTTCTCAAATGGAAATCAACACTTTAGTGTAATTGAAAAACAAAACAGGAAGCCAGTTACCGCTAATTTGTTAACTGGTAAACACTTGGAAATATAACATTTTAACTTATTTTGCTGCTATGAAAGGTTCAAGAGAATGCATATCTACTTTTTGTTGGATATATCAGTTTGTTTTGGGCTAAGGTACAACTGCAAGGTTTATAGCCTTCGTTGATCAGGTCCTTCAATATGGTCATTCATTTTTCGAAAATCATATTTCGTTGAGTATTTGAATTCGTGGTATTTGAGTTCATGAAAACCACGAAAATTGGTACCCCACGAATTAAAATGAATTCACATTATATCAATATATATGCACCCTGATTAATACAGTCAGGGTTCCAAGAACACATTTTACGCTTGAGTAACTTTTAGAATTTTGAGTTTTTAAGTCCATATCTCAACAAATACACAATGTATATGTTGTTTCTTTTAAAATTACATTCATTTTGCTTCATATATAAATAACCACATTTGATTGGCAACAAATAAAAACGATCATATCCGCCACCGTCATTCAGCAAAACTACATAAGCACGCGACTCCTTGACAACGACAAAAGTAAACAAAGACGGCGGCATGATCTAGACAAAGAGATTGTACACCATCCACGATTTCCATTCAGTTATCTTGCATGAACACTTGCATTCTATTTACGGAATGTAATTATAAGTATTGAATGCAATATTTTGAAGTTTTATTGTCATGTAAAAGCATGGACCTTAGCACATTTTTCACATCATTCAAAGTGCGCTAAGGTCCAAGCTTTTACACTCCAATCAAACTACAAAATATTGCATTCAATTTTTAAATGAAACATCTTGATGAGAATAACCCATGTATACCACATTAAGGGAATGGCATGCTTTGTTCCATGCGTCCACAGTTTAAAACCAAATTTCTGCTTGTGTCCATCTAATAAAAATAGAAATTTTTCAAATAATATCATGAAAGTTGGAAGAAATGTTAGGAATTGCTTTTCAGTAAAAGGATTATCAATTGAATACTATTGAATATTCCTTATAAATTGAAATAACCCTATGCAATTGAACATTTTACTTGAAGAAAATTAATCCTCAATATTTAACATTCATGTAACTATTTTTAGGTTGTCATCATGGATCAAAGGTCAAGCATTTTTATCCACCAGAGAGTATAGCAATGCCATAACTACATTCAAACAAATGGACCAGAAAATGTGTTTAAAAGATAATATATATGTTGTCAATAGTATAGCAGAAGCGAGGTTCTATGAGGGAAATGATGCAGAAGCATTATTGGGGTTCCAGAGGGTAAGAATTGTGAAGCAGAATATTGAGTTTTACAGAGTATGATATTTAAGCTGAATATTGGGACTCCAGAGGGTAAAACAATTAAGTAGATTATGTGGTTCCTAAGGAGGAGACATGAAAATAGAATATTGAGGTTTGAGTCGGTAAAACAGCAGTAATGGGTTCCAGCGGTCTTCGCATTAAAATAGAGTAGAAGTGTTTTTTATTTGGTTTAATGAACAATACTTTGCAATTCCTATGTACAGTAAAGCCAATAATTGTGTCAACCCACATTCACACAATGGTGACATATAGGATCACTATATGTTGTCTTGTGTCCGTCATTGGGGTTTTTCGTGTACATCATTGTCGGCGTCACAAAAATTTTCTGTCACAGTTTTCTCAGAAACATGTAAGAGAGTTTGGGATCTCTTATATGTCACTTCCTGTTTGAGATATTTAGAAAATCAATTTCTGTCATATTTTTCTCTTTAATCCATACATGTGATAAGGTCAGGATGCAAATGTGGGAGATCTCCCTCCAAAAACCAGGAGATTGAGGTGTCAATGAGGGAGCTTTTTTTCAGGTCGGTTTTAGCAGATAATTTTTACTCTTTGATGGTTTTATTTGAGTACATAAAATGAAACAGATCAAACATGAACCATATTTTAATGATTCACTTGGCTAATTAGTCAACTTCTTATTCTATGCAATACCAGTTCTCAATGATGAGCTCAGCCCTCTCTCATCACCTTTTGATATTGTATGTAACAGATCAGTGCATGTCAGGTTTATCAGAATTCAACTAAGTATCTAACTATAGTGCAGTCAAGTTCATTTTTAATATATAAATGTTTCTAAAAATTATTTCATTGAGTATGCTAATATTTTTAAATTTGCAAAAATTTACACAGTACATGTATATAGTAAAATCCTATAAAAATTCTTAGAATTGATTATCTTTTCATTTCTGAAAAATTGATTGATGATTTTAATTAAAGGTAACACCTGAAAGTTTTTTTGGTCTGTGTTATACACACTATAAGGGGACATAACTCAGGACATCAATTGGGTAATTGAACCATTGGAAGTTTTGACCTGGTTTGTCTGTTTTACGTCTTGATATTGTGAATATGAGGGCTTATAACATTAAATAAACAGTTAATTTCTAATACCGGTATATGTGTATTACATGTCCTAAATTCCTTAACTGGGCTTTCACATGCCGCTTTGACTGCATGTAAACATAGTGACTCGTAAAACAACTTGACGATAATTAAATTATGGCTATGTTGCTGGAGGCTATAAATGACACCTTCGATTATTTAAAACAACAAAATATCATTAATTACCTTTGTATTCAATGAGAAATCAACCAAGTGCAACTGACTGACAGGCGTTATAACCCATATGACACATGTCTTTCCTACAAGTTAATTTATTGGTTTGCATATCCAAGAATATTTTTTGTGTCTACTGTTTTTCTTGATTTTGCATTCTTGATAAAATGTATGATCCTATCAAGTCATATAAATGTTGGGCCAAACACTTTCAGCTCTCTTATATTTGGGTTAATATATTTAGATGTCAAGTCGATTTTCTTGGCATCACAAATTCATCATATTACTACTTACTTAACATTTGTTCACATTTAGATATGCATAGGGACACTTGATG
Organism: Modiolus philippinarum; assembly: GCA_002080025.1. NCBI lineage: Eukaryota > Metazoa > Mollusca > Bivalvia > Mytilida > Modiolidae > Modiolus > Modiolus philippinarum. Next base: position 126,689 of record MJUU01053373.1, read on the forward strand.
CATGTATTTGTATGATACAGTAATTGAATATAGAGTAGAAATACATCAGACAGTCACGGTGTTAGAAACTCCAAAGCTACTGAAATATAATCTTTAGTGATGATATTCTCTAACAGTCAAGATTTAATTAGACCCACTTTTCATTAAAACTTGGATATATATAGATTACACCACAAGATCCAGTTCATTACCATATTTTATCCACTAGAGATAGTTAAATTTTAAAATTTTAATTGCGAGGCTTGCCGAGCATTTTAAAATTTTTAAATTTAACTATCGAGAGTAGATAAAATATGGTAATAATCGGGATTAAGTGATGTAATCTTTTTCTCTAATGATCAATGATGAATACCGAGAATTGCATTCCCAATAGATTTGGCGGGAAATAGCACGGGGCTTTATTCAACATACGTTGAATAAAGAAAATTTATCTAACGGGTCAAAACCGGTTTAAACTTGACATATCATTAGAGAAACTGGGATATACTTGTTTTAAGCACATGTATTAGACCATCCTTTTGGTATATTTTTCAGGCACATTCATTAGACCCTCTGTTTATTAAGAATATGGATTTGTATTCATATCTATTGGCCAAAGAAAAGAAGACATCGGAGTTACAAAGGTAAGTTTTTTCAATGTTTTTTAGTTTCATCTTTTATGAGTCATAAGGATTGCATACTGTGAAATATTATTTATATGAGACTTTATACAGTAAATAATAAGCAATCTCGAATATTTGATTCTGCCAAAATCTAACAATTTTAGAGGATATCGTAAAATTTGCAACCTGCAAAAATTACCACTGATATGATATATGGAAAAAGGTAATGTGTCATGAACCAGTGGATGTATCCAAATGATGAGAGATAGTTTGATAGGACAAAAAAGTCTTGAAATAAAAGTGGTTAACTCATTTTCAGAAATCTATCACATTGTGGCTACATAACAAGTCAAAATGTTCCGATTTGCTGAGATCTTAAATGATATGATGTCATTGGTTGAAAATTGATTTGAAGTGCAATAAAATTACCTCCAATTCTTACGTTTCAGAAGTTGTGAATTACGCTGACATGAATGCTTTATCTTTAATCTATAAGATATAATTAGTGTTTTTTTAATTCCAGACTTTCAGAACAATTAATGAAGGTAACAGATAAAGCAGCAGAACCATGGATTTCTATTGGTTATTATACTTTAATTTCCCGTAAAATTGCAAGAACAAGAACAGTATATTTTGCACAGAAGGTGTGTAAAATTTATTTACCAGTAGACCTACGAACGATAATTATAGTTAATAATTAATATTAAAAGACCTTATTCACAATAGGATAATGGAATAACCTTCAGGCACTTTTCATGACAGTTTTTGCTGTCATTATTATTCAAAACTAGCAAAAAGTGCTTGATTCAGCCGCCATTACGAATGATAGAAAAAACTGGGAAACGGGGAATGTGTCAAAGAGACAACGACCCTTACTATGTCACCAAAAACATATGAATTAAAATACATGTAAGAATTTATACGTAGTCCGGTCCGTTAACTTTTCACATTTTCATCTTCTCCTCTGAAACCACTGAAGCAAATTCAACCAAACTTTACAGGAATGATGTATGGAAGGTCCTTTACAAAGATTGCTCATTTCATTCCGATCCGATAAAAAACATGGCCGCCAGCGCGGAACTTAGGTTTAACATTGGACCCTATGGGAAAAATCACATTTTCATCTTTTCCTCTGAAACCACTGAAGCAAATTCAACCAAACTTTATAGGAATGATGTACTAAAGGTCCTCAACAAAGATTACTCATTTTGTATGGATCCGATAAAAAACATGGCCGCCAGCAAGGAACATAGCTTAACATTGGACCCTATGGGAAAAATCACATTTTCATCTTCTCCTCTGAAACCACTGAAGCAAATTCAACCAAACTTGACAGGAATGATGTACTAAAGGTCCTCAACAAAGATTGCTCATTTTGTTCGGATCCAATAAAAGACATGGCCGCCAGCGCGGAACTTAGGTTTAACATTGGATCCTATGGGAAAAATTACATTTTCATCTTCTTCTCTGAAACCACTGAAGCAAATTCAACCAAACTTTACAGGAATGATGTACTAAAGGTCCTCAACAAGTATTGCTCATTTCATTTGGATCTGATAAAAAACATGGCTGCCAGAGCAGAACTTGATTTAACATTGGACCCTATGGGAAAATACACAGTTTCATCTTTTCCTCTGAAACCACTGAAACAAATTCAACCAAACTTTACAGGAATGATGTACTAAAGGTCCTCAACAAAGATTGCTCATTTTGTGTGGATCCGATAAAAAAAATAGCCGCCAGCGGGGAACATAGTTTTACATTTGACCCTATGGGAAAATCACATTTTCGTCTTCTCTTCTGAAACCACTGAAGCAAATTCAACCAAACTTTACAGGAATGATGTACTAAAAGTCCTTAATAGAGATTGCTCATTACATTCTAATCCGATAAAAAACATGGCCGCCAGCGCGGAACTTAGATTTAACATTGGAGCCTATGAGAAAATCATCCTTTTCATCATCTTCTCTGAAACTATTCAAGCAAATTTAACTAAAATGTATTGGAATGATGTATAAAAGGTCCTTTGCGAAGATTACTCATTCAAAGGGATCAGACAAAAAAAACTTGTACTAATGGAGAACATAGCTAAATATTAGACTCCATTGGTAAAAAACATTATTTTTGGTCATGAATGGTATTTTAGCCTTTTGTTGTGTGAGCGATACAGGCTCAGTCTCCGAGCCTCTAGTTTTATTATACGACCGCAAAAATATTGTGGTTGTATAATGGTATTGCGTTGTCGTCGTCGTTGTCGTCGACGGCGGCGGCGGCGTTGTCTATAGACACTTTTAGTTTTGGCCAATAACTCAAGTTCAAGATGATCAATCCTTATGAAATTTTAACACAATGTTCCTTGGCACAAAAGGAAGGTGTGGATGGGTTTTGGTCATTATGGCCCCCTCCCGTTTTTAAAATAGGGGCCAAAAAGGGCAAAATTGGGTTTTTTGGAAGTGTTGCGGATGCAACAGCTTCCCTCGTCATGATAAGATTCAATGAACAGTACTACGAAATCAAATCGGATGCACATTTGGTAGGTTGTGAAGCAGTAGAAAAAAGTCCCAATGCCTTCACAATAATCTGAACGCTGTGGTGCAAAATATTTATAAGCAATGAATATCGAGGGTTTATTTGATATTTTAAATCAATTTCTTCACAAGAAGAAAACTCAGAAAATAAACAAACAAAAAAATGCTTGGCGAATGATACATTGTCCAATTTTATCCATCACATGACCACCATATCACGTGATTAACACTCTAAACATGTGAATACATTATGAATTTAATGCAGAAATTGTAGCTGTGAAGTATAGAAGAAGATGAACATTTCAATACAAAAGATGATTCAAAATATTGACATTTTAAGCGAAATCTTTAACACGACTGCAATGCGATCTCAGGTAATGGAAAATTAACAAACACGTGCTTGGCGTATGAATTATATCTATCACATGACCACCATAGTCACGTGAAATAAATATTTAGTTGTCCAAGATGGCGATCATCTGCATACGAAAAGTCGTACCATCATTTTTGCGTAATATGAATAAACACAGTTTTAATATACTGATTTTCAGATGTAGAAGTCGTTTATGTGATTAGTTGACATGGCATTTGACATCCACTTTGAGCTAAAAGAGGAGGATAACCTTCATTTGGTTCGGCAAGATACGTACCTGTCTACGAGAACGAGACATTCTTAAATGTTTTTGTTTAGACTTGATTCAGTGTTCTCGGTAGAAATAAAAAATCTGCCACAATGCCTGTCCTTTTTTCGTGATGCCAGTGCCCTTTTCATCATGTCTACCCTTTTTGTTGTGGCGCAAGTGTCGTTTTGCTTGAATTTTATGTGCAAAAGATTTTGTCAAATTGAAAAGTACCGTACGTGTCTGCTTATTGATTTTATGTCAATCAACCCAGGTGGTTCTGTGACAGGTAACGAGTTGATTTGACTAATTAATTCGGGTCTATTAGGACAGTCATTAGTGTTGTTTATTTAGCAATCACTCAACATTAACAATGACTTGCAACCATCAACTACAATGTACCTCTCTTGTATAATTCGCCATTGTATTGATAATGGCTGTTAGATTTTTATGTTTACCCTGACATACCCCAATGTAACGGAATATCTTGCAAATTGTCTGAATGATATCTGGATATTTTCATTTTTTACTTTTTGTTTTGTTGAACTTTTGGTTTATCTATTGAATACCTATAGAGCCCACTCTCTATCAAATTCCAAACTTGACTTGTTGTTCAGACCTTCGTTTCTAACATTTTCTAGTTGAATGTTATCTAATCCTTGTGTGTTTCTTGTCCCCAGATATGTCTCTAAAGTGTGTCTGATATATGCAGTTGCACCAACGTTAATTGAAAAAAAGGCAGCAATTTCCTTCTAGGAAACCTTTTCAAAGAAACTCGAGGCAATATGGACTAAACTTGATCAAAATGGGTCTGTTTAAAAATTGTCTATCAGATTGTGTTAAAAAAATGTGTGATATTATTTGACCTTGTTGGAACCAAGCATTGACACAACAGTCCTTTGATGGATCTAGTTAAAACTGTATCCTTCAGGCTAATGTCCTATCCAGGAGTTCCATCAGCAGTGAACCTACATTTTAGTTTGATATTGGGCGGTATTTTTACCGTGAAACCGAATGTGGCCATAATGGTCCTTTTGTTTGTCTTTATTAAAATTGTATCCTGCAGGTCAGAATCCTACTCAAGATGGCTGCCAGCGGGTATTACTAGTTTAACATCAAAACCTGTGGGAAAATAAATTCTAAAATCATTACTTGACAACGACAGTAGAATACCGAAGGAACAAAGCACAAGATTACATAAATCAAAGTCCAGATACTAGGCAAAAGCAAGAACACAAGACAGAAGACCAAAGACACCACATGCCCACAAAACACTACATATACAACACAAAAAAGTAGTAGTTAGAACCAAATTTAGTTACAATTGTCTTTGAATACGCTCCTTACAAAATTGCATGACGACTGTAAGTCCTATCCCATATGACTATCAATGGGGAAAATATTTTTACAGATAATAAGCACCCAGATTCACAAGGAGCAATATGTGCATTTTGAAGCTTTATGCCAGATTAACATGGCATATTTTCTAAAAATAACACGACTTAATTTGTCTACACATGAGTGGTTTTGAATGAAAAACAGTTACATTTTTGATCTGAACAACCAAAATGAATTATTGGTCATCGCATAATAGCAGACTCTTTCTAAATAATGCCACAACACATACAAAAGGGAATTTATATAGTTTTATGATTGGTCCCACTCTCATTTATTCCTATGACAGCAACACTTCTAGCAGTGCTGTCAGCACTTTGATTCACCTATTTAGCTGTAGAATTTTTATTAATTATCGGATTTTGATGGGGTTTCTTTCAATGTGCTCCTGAGGTAATTTCCAATCAGTAGTATGTCAACGGATTTCATGTTGCATTTCCGTTCATGAGATAAATGGGGTCCAAAAGGGGCGAATTTTTAAAATTTTATGTTTTAGCTCACCTGGCTATGCCAGGGTGAGCTTTTGCCATCACTTGAATTGGCGTCCGTCGTCCGTCTGTCCCTCCGTCCGTCGTCCGTCCGTCGTTAGCTCACTTTCAAAAATCTTCTCCTCTGAAACAACTGGGTCAAATGGAACCAAACTTTAACTGAATCATCACTAGGGTATCTAGTTTCAAATTTTTTATTTTGTATGTCTTAGGTCAAACAACATGGCTGTCGTTACTAAAAATAGAACATAGAGGTAAATTACAGTTTTTGGCAAATAACTCAAAAACCGTTACAGATATCAAAAATCTGACAGGTGTAAAAATAATCAGCATGAGAAGATCTACCCATGCTGAAATTTTGAAGAAAATTTGTCATTCCGTCTAAGAGTTATTGCCCTTATTCCGTAAAATTTTCAAAATTTTGATGTTTTTTATTTTTTATTGAAAAAACTATAACAGATAGAGGTTAAGTTTAAATTGCAAAAATGTTCAGCATGTTAAGATCTACCCATATGGATATTTTGAAGAAAATCCAAGTACCTATATATGAGTTGTGGTCCTTTATTGGTCAAATTTTTCGTGATTTTTTACTTTATGTCCTATTTTTCAAAAACGCTTTGAGATAGAGGTCAAGTTTAAAATGCAAAAAGGTTCAGCATGTTAAGGACTATATTTTATTGAACGCATTCAAGTTTTCCAACCGCTTCCAAGATGGCGGCCAGCGGGGAACTTAGTTTACCATTTGACCTAATGGGAAAATTCATACAAAGAACTTCTTCTTGAGAACCACTGAATGGATTTGAACGAAACTTGGCATGAATGATGCTTATGAGGTGCTGACGAAGTGTTGTTACTTTAGTGCCGATCCATCATCCAACATGGCCGCCAGCGGGGATCTTAATTTTAACATTGGACCCTATGGGAAAATGCATACAAAGAACTTTTACTTTAGAACCACTGAATGGATTTGAACCAAACATGGCATGAATGATGTTTATGAGGTGCTGACCAAGTGTTATTACTTTGGTGCCAATCTGTCATCTTACATGCGGACAGCATTGGACCCTATGGGAAATGCACACAAAGATCTTCTAGAGAACTGCTAATAGGTTTAAATCAAACATGACATGAATGATGCCTGTCAGGTGCTGACCAAGTGTCACCAGCTGTGAACTTAAGTTAACAAAAGATCTTCTTCTAGAGAACTGCGTAATCCAAACTTTGCTTATGAGAAGCTGACCAAGTGTTGTTACTTCAGTTCTGATCCATCATCCAACATGGCTGCCAGCAATGGGGAAATGCATACAAAGATATCATGGAAAACCATTGAATGGATTCAATTTAAACATTGCATAAATGAAACTTGTGAGATTTTGATTTGACCAAGCTGGTTACTTTGGTGCTGATCCGTCTTCCGACATGGCCACCAGTAGCAAAACATAGTTTAACATTGGACCTAGTGGGAAATGCATAAAAAGATCTCTTCTGAGACTGCTTGAACAATTTCAGTAGAATTTTGATAGTCCTTATGTGACCCTCTTCAAAGTTTTATGTTAAATAGCTGCCAGCAGGGAACGTAGATTAACTTAGTCCCTTAAGTTTGGAAACTGCATTCAAAAATCTTCTCTGAAACTGCTTGAACAATTTTAATTAAATTTTATAAAAAGTTTCTGATTCTTATATACACCACCAAAGACGGACCATCAATTTGGAATTATAGTGCTGCAGGTCCCAGGTGAGCAATACAGGCTCTTGAGAGCCTCTTGTTTAGTTTTAGTCTGATTTTGATGCCGTTTTTTGCAATGGATTCCTTATGAAAAATGAATAGAGCGCTGCACCATCAGATTTTTGATAATTTGTTTCCTTTCCGAGTTATGAGGGCCAAACAGGGCAAAAATTGCAAACATGCAGATTACATAGCATATTTATTTTTCATCAGATTTCAATGGGATTTTTTTCTCTTGATTCATCATGATATAAACTTTCAGTAGTATGGAACAGATTTGTGTACGGTTTCCGAGTTACAAGGGGTCAAAAGGGGCCAAAATTGCAATTTCTGTAAATATGTGAAATCTTTATTTTTCATCGATTTTGATGAGATTTTTTTCTTTGGATTCCTCTTGATATAAGCTTTCAGGACTGTGTCAATGGATTTCATGTAGCCTTTACCGTTTCTCAGCTACAAGCAGTCAAAGGGGTCAAAATTGCAATTTCTGTAAATATGTGAAATCTTTATTTTTCATCGATTTTGATGAGATTTTTTTCTTTGGATTCCTCTTGATATAAGCTTTCAGGACTATGTCAATGGATTTCGTGTAGCCTTTACCGTTTCTGAGCTACAAGCAGTCAAAGGGGTCAAAATTGCAATTTTTCAAAATATGTGAAATCTTTATTTTTCATCGGATTGCGATGGGATTTTTTTCTTAAGATTCTTCATGATATAAGCTTTCAAAGATATGCCAGCAGATTTCGAGTTGCTCATACCGTTTCCGAGCTGCAAGGGGTGAAAGGGGCCAAAATTGCATTTTTTTCGAAATATTAGAAATTTTTTATTTTTCATCGGAATTTGATGGGATTTTTTTCTTCTGATTCCTCTTGATATAATGTAAGCTTTGGCATTTTGTCAACGGATTTGGTGCAGCTCTTTCTGTTTCCAAGCTAAAAGGGGTCAAAGGGGCTGAAATTTTCAAAATATGTAAAATCCTTTCTTTTTTGTTGGATTTTAATGGGTTCAATTCTTCAGATTCCTCTTATCATATTGTTAAAGTAGTATGTTGACCGTTGACCAATTTGATATACCTCTTACCATTTCCGATCTATATAAGGAATCATTAACGCTAAGCTAATTACTGGGTCTAGTTCTTTATTGTGTCCATTTAATTACTGTATCAAGCTCTTTATTTTGTCCTCATTCATTTTTAATTACACTCGTTCAAGTTTCAGTGTTCGACATGCTGCGGTCGTATCATGCTGCACTTGGCGTAGCCCTTTATTCAACATAAAAAACTAAAAACAGTGTTGTTTGTATAGTAAGTAGTATTTCTAAGATTGTGAACTGAACCGTCATCCAAAGTACTGCTATTTTGGTGCTTACAGTGAATTGTTTCCCCTTGTACATTGAAAAATTGTGAAGTTTCTATCCATTGGAAAATTCATTCAGGTACAGATATGTAAATAACAGACAAACATGTCTCGACAGATGTATGCAATGAATGATCCTATAACTTGTAAAAAGAACTAAAATTGTTCACAGCCTTATATAACCTGCCTGAAATGGGCATCTATTTATAGATAACCTGTTTTAAAAGTCTAATTTTAGATCCCATGTTTTACTGTGTGATTATGATGGATTTTTTTCCTATTACAGGCCAGTATAATAGATCCTTATAATGTAGAAGCTTACCTCTTAAAGGGCACTGCTTTATTTGAACTGAAGAAATCCCAGGATGCATCACTACACTTCCAGGAAGCTTTAAGGCATGCTCCACACAGATATGAGGGTTACCATGGTATGTTCATATTAGGTTTAATACAACAATTTGAAAACAGACAATAAGCGGTCATCATTTCATGTCCTCTGTCCTAATTAGAAACTTTAAATTTGGAGCAAACTGGTTTTGTTATTTGAAACATTAGTTTAGGTGTCTGCAGGGTATTATTTTCCTATTATAGAATTTTGTGAAATTTTCTGTGTAGATACATAATTGTACTATTGTAAAAAATATAAAATAAAATTTTGGGGTCACCATGCATTTAACTGCAAAAACTGAAATCGAAAATTTAAGGATTTTACATAGAAATAAAAGGAAAAATGATTATATGAGAGGATAGCTTTAAAAATCTGTTATAGATTTTGTTCATACTTTGCATGTGTTTTCAGATCATTATATAGTTAACATACAAAAAATAGAAATTAGGTGTCACAGTTGAAATAAGAGAGATAAACTGCAAAATGTTTGTTTTATCAAATTATCTCCCTTGTGTAATTTCTGTTTTATGTAGATCCAGAAACAAATTTATAGCACACATGTTTTAGTTCAACTTTTTGTAACAAAAATGTTGTAAAAAGTTATAAGGAATAAAAATTTAAAATACTTTAGAACTTTCTTTACATTTTAGATGGCTACTTTGTTAAATATCTTAAATGAATGAAACCTAAATGAACAAGTATTAAACAAAAAAGGCGGAATAATACCACTGAGATATTGGATTTTTTTGCATATTCAGCATATTATGACCAATTTGAAAGTTGGTATCTGTATAGTGTTGTTAAAACAATGCTTTATTCTGTACTTTCACAAAGCAGAGTTTTGGTAGTGATGACCTGTTTTTTTCATGAAAATTTCAATATATAAATCTGTGGAATTAACCATCAAAAGTGATGTTTTTATATTGTTAAAAAAAGTTTGATTTTTCCACACACTGAATTGATAAATTGCTAAATTAAATAATTTGTTGTTAAATCCTTGATTTTAGAGTTTTATTGATCTACCTTATTAACATATTACATACTTGCCAACTATCCTTCTTTATTTGGATTTTCCCCCATGAGAGCATAGAATTTGAAATTTTTCATAGAGCAATTATTTCATCCTTGCTTTACAAAACATTCATTTGGTTATTGCATAATTATGGTAATGTCATAAAGATGCTATGGGATACTGCAGGAAATTGGATATGAATTCCCATTTATGTGGTTTATGGCAAGTTGTTTTTGTCTTGCATATCAAAACCCAATTGAGCAATTTTCAAAAATTAGCTGGTATGCATATATGGTTAAGGCCTTACATCCCATGAGTCTGATTAAGGTATTGATATACAGGTTATATTTTATTTGTAATTTCAGGTTTAATTTCATGTTACTTATCATTACACAGAACAAGAGAAGCTTTAGCATGTGCTGGGAAAGCAATAAAAACTATTGGTTCAAATCCTAGGACTTTAACAGTAAGTCTATCATGTGCTCAGAAAGCAATAAAAACAATTGGTTCAAATCATAGAACTTTAACAGTAAGTTTACTCTGTGCTGGGAAAGCAATTAAAAACTATTGGTTCAAATCTGAGAACTTTAACAGTAAGTGTAGTAGTGCTGGAAAACAATAAAAACTATTGACAGAGGTTCTATAATTTTAACAGAAAGTCTAGAATGTATTTAGAAAGAAATATTGTCTCAAATCAAAGAACTTGAACAGAAAATCTAGTCCATCCCGAGAAAAGCTGTTTGTTCAAATCTTAGAGCTATAAAATTATGTCTAGTGGTCAGATAAGTTTCTTTTTACTTACAAATGAAGTTATGAGATATTGTATGATATCCCCCAGTGTGCCTGACTCTTTTACTTTCCACCATGTTGCACTTTTGGATCACTTACCTGTCTGTCAGCATGCTATTTTTAAACAGAAATATCTGTTGCTAAAACTTGGATTTGAAAATTTTTATGCCCCTGTGACGAAAAGTCAGGGGGCATATTGTTTTACCCTTGTCTGTCCGTCGTCCATTGGTCCGTCGATTTGTCTGTCCTTATGAATGAAAAACACAACTATTGATGTTTTTCAGACACTTTGCAAGCAAATTCTGACTACTTCAAAGGAATCTAACTTACAATAAGTAGATGTACATAAACAGATCTTTTTGAATATTCAAAATAGCCACAGCTGCCATGGAAACTGGAAAAAGGCAGGAAAATTCTAAGTTCCACGAATTGGATGAAACTTTACAGGAAGGTTGCCTAGCACTCATAGAAATGATTTTTGGGCTCAGAATTTCACATGTATATCTTGTGGAAAAAGGGGGAGGTATATCATCGTGTCCAAACTTGTATTGTGTCAACTTGTATATTGTGTCCCCACACACTTAAATTGCACTTGCCATATTGATTCAGGGTTCAGTGAGCGGGGGCATAGTTGGTTGCCATTCGGCAACAACTCTAGTTATATGAATAATTTTAACAATACTACAAATTTTTGTCCTGCATATATATGTCTCTGTGATATAATATCAGTGTTGTTTTTCACAGTATTAACAGTACTTTTATTTTAACATTACAGATTTATGCCTCAGTCTTAACAAATGAACCAAACATGTCTGCTAAGGTAAGCTTTATAGTTTTCAATTTAATAAATTTCAAAATAAAAAGGGAAAAAAGTTTTTTGTTAAAGAGGTACGGGGTCTAAAAACTTTCAGATAGAATTCTCTGATATTTTCATGAGCTATGCATTGTTATAAGTGCATACAAATATGATATAAAAATTTGAGGTCACCGATCATACAAGAGTGAAATCCATGATGTAAAATTCAGCTATTTTGGTTGAAATGATAGGGGAAATTAGCAAACTTTAACAAATTTGTAATTTATTTTAGTTAACATCAGATAGAATTTTTTGAATATTTGGTAAATTATCAGTTAATATACTTGTCTATGATTTGCATGAAAAAAAATTTTGAGCTCACTGAACCTATTTTTGAATAAATGGATTGCTTATGAAAAATTAACACAGCACTCTGCTATTAGATTTTTGGTAACTTGTTTGCTTACCTAGCTATGAGGGGCCAAACGCGGCCAAATTGCTATTTTGCAGATTACCTAAAATTTTTATTTTTCATCGGATTTTGATGGGATTTTTTTCTTTAGATTCCTCTTGATATAAGCTTTCAGTGTTATGCCAACGGATTTGTCATAGCTCTTACCGTTTTCGACCTATAAGGGGTCGAAGCGGCCAAAACTGGAAACTTGCAGATTACATGAAATTTTTATTTTTCGACGGATTTCAATGGGATTTTTTTCTTAGGATTCCACTTGATATAAGCTTTCAGTAGTATGCCAATGGATTTTGTGTAGCTCTTACCGTTTTCGAGCTATAAGGGGTCAAAGAGGAACCATAAGGAGTCATAAGGGCTAATTTTTCATTTTCCCTAGTTTGTGTCCAGCTAATTACTGGGTCATTCCCCTTATTGTGTCCATGCAATTATTGTGTCAAGCTCTTTAGTATGTCCACACTCACTTTCAATTACACTTGTTCAAATTTCAGTGGTCGACATGCTGCGGTCGTATCATGCTGCGCTCGGCGTAGCCCTTTTTTTTATTTTTAGTCCGATTTTGAGGCATTTTTTTTCAATGGATTCCTTGTGAAAAATTAATATGGCGCTCAGCTATTAGATTTTTGATAACTTGTTTCCTTTCCCAGCTATGAGGGGCCGAACGGGGCCAAAATTGCGAATTTGCAGATTATGTAGAATTTTTATTTTTCATCGGATTTC
>MJUU01053373.1:156341-176081 GCA_002080025.1 Modiolus philippinarum
AAAAAAAAAAAAAAAAACTTTCTGTTGATTTTTTTTACTGCCCCTACTCTAGTTGCAAACACTATAAAAGCTGTAAATTTCTTGCTTGCATGCGATCATAAAGCTAGAAAACAGTAATACTGCGTTTTGACGCTTTGATTGGTGATATTTCTTTGGACTCGTGATATCTAACAATCTGGAAACTTTTAGAGAAAACTTGATGCTAGAAATCGATATTTTAACCAAAATTGTCCCCAAAATAGCCCAAAATTGATGAAATCTGCACAAAATCCCCAAATATAGGGGTTTTCAAATGACTATAGCGTAAGAAAATGCACACAGACATATAGTTTTGTCTTCAAAAATGATTTTTGCATGGTCTTTGCATTATAAAAATACAGATTTCAGGAAAAAAAATTGATGCAGGAAAATTTTGACCACTCAGGAGAATACATCCCTAATGTAATATATTTTCTGTGCTTCTTTACAGGGAGATTTTGATGGTAGTGATGTAGAAAGCAATTGGTCAGAAACAGAATTCAGCTGATACATGAACAAAATACATGTATATATACAGACAATTCATACATGATACATGTACTTTGAATAGTTATACAGTACATGGTATTGATGTTATATGACAAGACATCTGATAGGACTATCTGGTTTGAGAATCAAATCTGATTTAAGGAGTTGCTTACATGTATGAATGTTTATGTAAGGAATGTTTTAGTGATTCATTATGTACCAGGTCTTGTCATTGTATGAATGTTGATTTAAAGACTGTTTGAGCGATTTAGTATGTACCAGATCCTGTCATTTTAACACTCAGTATTTTACTTGATATAAAATATATGACTAAAGATGCTGATTGTGACCTTGGCTCTAATCAGTTTCAACAAGCTCAGGAAGAGGATTTGAGAAATGTCCATGCTAAAGTGAATGTTTATTTATAATATTTGTCAATAAAATCGAATCAGTTTCTTTTTTGTGCCATAGTAAATAAAATTATTATATTATGAAATGCAAATATATGGAGTAATTGTACAAAAGCTTACAACAAAAAACTCGCATTGAAATTGATTTTAATAGGATGTTTGACCATTTCATCATTTTGTTTGATATGCAGATGTAAATAAACCAAAGATATAACATATTTATATCCTCTCATTCATTAGAATGGTAAAGGGGATAAATTATATATTTTTATGGACGGGTGGCAAGGCACTTGGCTTTTCAATCATGAGGCAGTGGGTTTGAATCCTGCAAAGGTCAAAGTTTCAAATCACCTACCCTAGTTGGTAGGTTTCATCGATTTTCCAGCTAGAAACTGTAAGCTTTCCTCCACCACAAGCTTTGAGACCATGGAAGAAACTCATATATGCAAAACAGTTGTTAATCCTGCCATATGTCATAAGCTTGTATAGATCTTATGTTGATTGTTGTCTTGTTTATACTGTAATTTCTGATGATAAATAAATCTTACCTTTACCCTTACCTATATTTTGTTTGATACATTAAATAAATCTCTTCAATGGGGAACTGTACTATTATAACTTTAAAATGAAGGAAAAATTGTGTTATTTCCAATATGTACAACAAACCTAAAATAAGTATGTCTGGTCCCAGTGAATTTGTGTATTTCTTATAACGTATTGCTTCTACATAAAATGCCTAACTACAATCTGATCTTCAACAAAATAATTACACAAAAAATACTTATAACAACATGCAACAGAGGCATTCAAGTGAACTGTATTCACAAATGTTGAAATTTGTTGCCTTTTAAAGAATCCTGAAACTACTGAAGCAAACTGAACCACACCTTACAGGTTCTTCACAACATTTGTTCATTTTGTTAGCTCACCTGATCCAAAAAGTCAGTCTGAGCTATTGTCATCAATTGGCATCCATCTTCTGTCTGTCCATTATCTGTCTGTCAACTGTTCATGAATTTTTCTTATTTTCATCATCAACTCTGAAGAAAATTCAACTTAACATGAGAGAAGTGATTTATGTAAGGTCCCTTACAAAGATTCCTCATTTCATTTGGATCCCATAGATAGCAACGGCCACCACGGAAAACATTGCACCATATGGGAAAATTATATTTTGAGCATGATCTCCTCTGAAACCAATGAAGCAAATTTGACAAAACTTTACAGGAATGATGTATGGACGGTCCTTCACAAAAATGCTCATTCCATTCAGACCAGGTATATAGTATTGCTGCAATAATTTTCAGTCATCACCATAGGCATGGCTTAGAAACATTCTGTCAGATAAGTGATACAGGCTCAGTCTGTGAGCCTTTAGTTGATATTTAATTTTGTATGAACAGATCAGTTTTGCAACGTATCAGGAAAACATATTTTGATTATCTTCTCTTAAACTCCTACAGCAAATTCAACCAAATTTATGGAATGTTCTGGTAGTATGGTTGATTATGAACAAAGATTGCACTTTTCATTCTGATCCAGTAAGAAACGTGGTCTGCCAGACCTGAACTTACTGAATTTTTAGACCTGGCTTAGCCAGGCGTGCTTTTTCCATCACTTGGCGTCCAGCATCCATCGTCCGTCTGTCATAAACTTTTCATTCCAATATCTTCCCCTTTGAAACCATGGGCCAATTGGAACCAAATTTGGTCACAATAGTCCTTGTGTGGTACCCTTTAAAAGATTGTATCCCGCAGGTCTGTACCTCATCCAAGATGGCCGCCAGCGTGGAACATAGTTTTAACATTGGACCCTATGGGAAAACACATTCAAAGATCTTCTTCTCAAAAACTACTAGTCCAATTAGAACCAAACTTAGTCACACAATGGTCCTTAGATGGTCCCTTCCCAAAAAGATACCCAACAGGTCCGTACCTCATCCAAGATGGCCACCAACAGGGAACATAGTTTTAACATTGGACTCTATGGGAAAACACATCCAAATATCTTCTTCTCAGAAACCGCTAGGCCAATTAGAACCAAACTTAGTCACAATGGTCCTTACCTGGTCCCTTCCAAAAGGTATCTGACAGGTCCCTACCTCATTCAAGATGGCTGCCAGCGGGGAACTTTTTTTTAACATTGGACCCTATGGGAAATCACTTTCAAAGATATTTTTCTCAGAAACAACTAGTCCAATTAGAACTAAATCTAGTCACAATGGTCCTTAGATGGTCCCTTCCAAAAAAGGTATTGGACAGGTGCGACATCATCCAAGATGGCCACTAGTGGGGAACGTAGTTTTAACATTGGATCCTATGGGAAAATACATTCAAAGATCTTAAACTCAGAAACTACTTGTCCAGTTAGAAGCAAACATAGTCACAATGGTCCTTAGATGGTCCCTTCTATAAAGAGTATCCAACAGGTCGGTACCTCATCCAAGATGGCCGCCAACAGGGACCGAAAATTAACATTGAAACAATGGGGAAATATTCAAAACTTGTCTCCTCTGAAACCACTTGGCCAATTGAAACTAAACTAGGTCACAATAGTCCTTTTGTGGCCCTTTCAAATTTGTGTTGCTCATGTCTGTACCTCATCCAAGATGGCTGCCAGCAGGGACCATAGTTTAACATTGCACCTTGTGGGGAATTTTTTTAGCTCACCTGGCCAAAGGCCATGTGAGCTTTTGCAATCACTCGGCATCTGTCGTCCGGCGTCCGTCCGTCCGTTAACTTTTATTCAAAAATCTTCTCCTCTGAAACTACTGGGCCAATACTAACCAAACTTGGCCTGAATCATCACCAGGGTATGCACTTTCAAGTTTGTAATTTTTATGTGCGTAGACCAAACAACATGGCCGCTGTTACTAAAAATAGAACATAGGGGTGAATTGCTGTTTTTTGCAAATTACTCGAAAACTGTTACAGATATCAAAAATCTGACATAGGGGTAAAAATGATCAGCATGATGAGATCTACCCACTATGCAATTTTGAAGAAAATCTGAAAACCCGTCTCGGAGTTATAGCCCTTTTTCGGCAAAATTTTCAAAATTTTGTATTTTTTATTTTTTTTATTTCAAAAAGTGTAACAGATAAAGGTCAAGTGTAAATTGGAAAAATGTTCAGCATATCAAGATCTACCCACCCTGAAATTTTGAAGAAAATCCATAAACCCTTGTAGGAGTTATTGCCCTTTTTTTCACCGAATTTCTAAAATTTTGTATTTTTCGTCTTTTATTTCCAAAACTATGGAAGATGAAGATTAAGTGAAACATGATGAAATGTTTGCCAGGCTGTGGCAACTTCAAAACTGGTGTTGAAAATAGTTTGTTGACAGCCATTTTCAAAATGGCCGCCAAAAAAAGGCGGGAAAATTCAACATTGTCCGATTTCAGTGAAATTTGGTTTCCAAATAGATATTAATGTTATTGAAAATTGTTTGTTGACCACCATTTTCAAAATGGCCGCTACGAAAGGCGGGAAAATTCAGCATTGTCCGATTTCAAAGAAATTTGGTTTCCAAATAGGTATTGATGTTTCAACTTTAAAACTGATGTTAAAAAATTGTTCGTTGACCGCCATTTTCAAAATGGCTGCCAAAAAAGGCGGGAATATTCAACATTGTCCAATTTCAATGAAATTTGATGTCCAAATAGATATTGATGTCACAACTTCAAAACTTATGTTGAAAATTGTTTGCTGATGGCCATTTTCAAAATGGTTGCCAAAAAGGCAGGAAATTTAAACATTGTCCTATTTCAATGAAATTTGGTTTCCAAATAGATATTGATGTTGCGACTTCTGCAAAATCGATGTTGAAAATTGTTCGTATTTCAAAGCTGGTGTTGAAAGTGGTCCTTAGCAGTTTTTTGTCAAAAAGCCCAGCAAAGAAATAATAGTAAAACATGATCAGACTTTAAATACTGCACAAGATATTGGTGGTGTTCAAGGTACTAAAGTTTGAGAGACTGATGATAAACTGTATAACTTACAATGTTACCACGATTTTGGCAACGGGAAGCCAGGTGAGTGATACAGGCTCCTGGGAGCCTCTAGTTTTAAATTATCTTCTGTGGAACTACTTGGCCAATTGAAATCAAACTTAGCTACAATAGTCCTTAGATGGTCAACTTTCAAAATTGTGTTGCTTGGGTCAGTACCTGATCCAAGATGGCCACCAGCAGGGACCGAAGTTTAACATTGGACCCTATGAGAAAATATTCAAAAATCTTTTCCACTGAAAACACTAACCCAATTGAAACCAAACTTGGTCACAATAGTCCTTGGGTGGACCCCTTTCAAAATTGTGTTGCTCATGTGCATACCCTATCCAAGATGGCCCCTAGTGGGACCATAGATTAACATTGATCCTTTTGGGAAAAAATGTTTAAAAGTCTTCTTCTCCGGACTACTTGGCCAATTGAAATCAAAATTGGCTACAATAGTCCTTCGACAGTCAACTTAAAAAATTGTGTCGCTTGGTTCATTACCCGATCCAAGATGGTCTCCAGTGGGGACATGGTTTATATTAGATTCCATTAAAAGAATTGGGTCTCTGAAACCACCAATCCAATTGGAACCAAACTTGATCACAAAAGTCCTTTGGTGGCCCCATTCAGAATTTGTATCTGGCATGTCTGCATCCAATCCAAAGTGGCCTCTTGTAGGGATAGAAGTTTAAACTATGCTATTAATCTCCTTAAATCAGCCATGGTCCAGGTGAGCAATACAGGCTCTTTACTGCCTCTTCGAGTCTTGTTACAATATTGAAACATATTCAAAGATCTTCTATGACACTAGCCCGAATAATCCAGTCCATATATACCACTTGCTACACAGACCCTATCCAGTACAGGAGAAATCATTATTTACTCTGGGAGGACATAAACACAACAAGAAGGATAGGCTATCACGTACAGCAAAAGAATGGCTACAACACCTACAGAATATCAGCCATTCATTTAAGGTATCATAAGATCAAGTTTTAGACTTAACTCAACAATAGTTCAGATATACAAATGTACGCACCAACAAACAAGACTGAACTTGTAGTTAAACTGAGCTTTATAAAATGCTACCAGCGGAGTTTATGAAAGAACGAAGTCCTTTAGTTATCATCATAGGAGATTTCAATGCTAAGGTAGGCTATTGGAAAACATGGAGTGGTACAATAAACATCTTGAATTCTGTGGTAGTGACAGCTCAGTATTCCTTTGAATACTCCGAGAATGAACAAGGAAGATTCAAAGAAAATCTTAGGGAAGTTTTCAATTGGTCCCATTCATCAAAATGACAATTGAAATAAGAGAGGCAGAGGAAGAGATTGAAATCAACACATATTCATCATAAGAAGAAGATAAACGTAAAGCAATTAGAATAGTTAAGAGTAACACAGCACCTGGAAAATGAGTGTTTAAAACAGATCCTTCTCTAACAGTAAATTTCCATTCTACAGAACAAAAATGGCAAACTAGAACCATCCCAAGAACGATGAAAGGGGCAAAAAAAGACTACCAAAGAAGATTGATCTAATTTTATCAATTGGAATGGTATCACATTCTAGATACCAAGCAAAATCTGTAGTATAATTCAAAAGGATGAAGACTTCTTTTGATGAACATCTGAGAAAAGAACAGGTTGGGTTAAGGAAAGAAACGCTGTTATACTAAGAAACATCACAGAACAATGCATAGAATTACATCGACTATTAGAAAAGCCCGGCTTTGACAACATACACTGAACAAACTGATGGTTGACAACATACACTGAACAAACTGATGGAAAGTCGTAAGGCACTATGGGATAACAGCCAACATTGTTAACTCATCAAAATGTTCTAAACAGAATTGAAAACCTTGGATCTGCCACTGCTTTCTTAATCTGACTAGAAAAAGCAAGAGGCATCATTGAAAATTGGTTACTATCTTGAATTTATTTAGCTTAACCAAGGATACCAAAATTAATATTAAGATAAGCTGCGTGCTATCATTTTTTATGAATCAGAATGTGGGAGCATTATTTAAAAGTAAGCTGTCTCAGATTAATTGCAATGAATTAAAGCTACTCATAATAGAATGACATGAAAACATTGCCAAGGAGAAATCAATGGAGGTGGATTGATCATATGAGCAGAAAACCAACAGATGACATGGCAAGAGTAGCCCTGAAATGGGCAACAGAGTAAAGACGAAGTAAGGACACCCTCCTAAACAAGGTGAAGGACAGAACAAGCCAAGTTGTTAGTTGGGAGGACTTGTGAGGAGAGGAATAAAGATCCATTTCTTTTGTCCTAGTGCAAGAACCGAATTTAGTATATTTGGACTTATTGTTGATAATGAGACATAAGTTGCTGTAATTGTCATACATTTCAATGAAATTTCTTAAGTGGTTGTGGCATGTATTTATAATTTTCAGCCATTGTAGGTGTTTCCTGTTCTTCATTTTGTTACATTCACATATGCACTGCATTCTCTTGTTTATGTAGTCCACAGCCCATCAATCAATAAGGTATATAATGTTTTGTCCAGAGCTAATTTTCAAAGAGCTTTTCAATTTGAAGAACGTTTTATTTGCTAACGGTGCCTCTACATATTATAAAGGGACTCTTGTGTTAGTGTTGTGAGTTAAAGAAAAGATATTAATTCTGTTCACTTTAAATTGTCCTTACTTTTCTGAGAGCAGATGAAACAGCTATTATTATCTTACTATAATGTTAACTTTACTAATGAAATTGAATTTGGATATGTACATGTATATGAATACAAAAACAAATAATTGATGAAAATGTTTTATTATAAAATGTTGTATTATTATAGAAATACATTTATGAACAAATGAAGAGTTGAAGTACACATTTTTTTTACATTTATATAATATATATGACACATTGATACAGTACATAATTCTGATTTTCATTTATTGAAATAGAATGAATATGTACAAACAAACTTTGCCATCAAAGTCAATCATTTATGTACATGTTTTATTAAAGCACTAAGCCCATGACTAAGCAATTTCATTCTAATAACATTCAATGTAAAATCCGGAAACCACACAGGCGCGGATGCAGGCAATTAGAAAAGAGGGGTTCCAATTGGAAGTGAAAGGAAATTTCGGCGAGCGGAGCGAGGCGCGAAATTATTTGGGGATAATTTCTTGAAAGACATCAGGATATTCATTAAAAAATACATGATTGTCCAGAAAAAGGGGGGTTCCAACCCCCGGAACCCCCCTCTGGATTCGACAACTGATTTTCTACAGACAGTGAAATATTTTCAGAGTATACCAGCTCTATAAATAAAGAACTTCAACTAAAACCAAGCTACATTATTAGTATAAAAGTTTTAGAATTATCTTCTAATATCAAACGGAAACTTATTATAGAACACAATTCCAAATAACTTTTTGGATGTAATAGGACGTCATATTGACCAACAATACTAGTATTTTAAATGCGTATGAAACAAACAGATATGACAGAAAGCGAATCCTGTATTTATTGTGACAAAAGGAATAGAAAAAAAAACAATATCACAAATGAGCAAAAATCATTTACTATACTATATTCAACAATAAGGTACTTTGAACTATAACTCAAAATGAAAACACACCCCAGCTTATGTATTTTCAGCCCTGAGATTTTGCTGCCTTATACTCTATCTTCATATTTTAAGATAAGATATTCTAAAAATCATAATATATTTGCTTCTTTATGTTTTCTTTCAAAAACAGGAAGGAGACGGTCAGCTCTTTCTATACTGGAAATCTAAATTTATCCTGTAGTAATGTTTGAACTAGACAGCCAAAGCACCTGCTATAAGATATCTTGGACATTACTGAGGACTTGTAATAGAAAAGCTGAATAGAATATGTGGTTAATATTTAGATCAGCTGACCATACCACTTGACATAGTAATTCAGACATTTTTTTTTTTTGTGGTGGAATGATTTAAATAAAAGTAAAATAAGTATGAACCATTCAGCACATTGAGATTGTGTAGTATATAGGGCATGTGGATATTACTGAATATTCATTGTCTAGTCGACCAAGCATGTAACATACAACATAGAACAAGAAGTAAAGTAAATAACACAACAGACAGCTGGATATCAGTGGCCATACTTCCTCCTATGGATGGACATAATGGACCCTGGCATTCCATTGTCTCTGGAAAAAAAACAACATGGATATAATCATGAGTTTGTTTTGGTGAGAGTAAGACAAACTTTCCAATTATTTATCTTTTTTAAGCGATTCTTATTATTTGGCTTTTTTCAGTATATTTGGTTCGCTACAAAATTTTAGTTTTATCAACACAACAATACAAAAATTGCTAAAATAATCATTATGCTGCATTGGAATGGATTTAAATTTTACCGTACCGTTCTTTAAGTACAAATGCATAATAGACAAAATGGTGGACATCGTCAATATTCTATCAAAAAAAATTAAAAGAGATAAAGATTCACACACAACACCAAAGATTATGATAAAGATTTAACAAAAAACATAACAGATTATTGCGCGGTTCCATTGCTTGGTTTAATATGTATTTGTAGAGACTTTGTCTCATGTGCAACACACAAGATTATCATACAGACTTACTAAACAACACCAAAATATTATTATAGACTTACCAAACAACATAAAGGTTGCATTGGATGATCCATATTGGTTTCTGGCTGAGCAGTAAAATTTTCCAAAATCATTTCCTTGTACAGTTTTAATTAACAATGAATACCACTTTTCATCTGCTTTCAGTCTTTGATCGTCTTGTTGATCTTGGGCATACTTATCATTATCACTTATTTTCTCCATTTCTCCATTGATTGAATTAGCTTTATACCAGACTACCTCTGCTCTGGGGTTAGCTGAAATAAAATATAGCTATATATCAGACTACTTTTGCTTTAGGGTTAGCTGAAAAAAAGAAGTAGCTTTGTACCAGACCACTTAGGGTAAGCTGAAATAAGAAGTACTTTTATACCAGACCACTTTTGTTCCAGGATTAACTGAAATAAATATATCTTTATACTAGACTACCTCTTCTCTTGTGTTAGCTGAAATAAAATACAGCTTTATACCAGCCTACCTCTGCTCTGGGGTTAGCTGAAATAAAATGTTACTTTATACCAGACTACTTCTGCTCTGGGTTTGCTGAAATAAAATACAGCTTTATCCCAGACTACTCCTGTTCTGGGGTTACCATTATACCAGACTACTTCTGCTCTGGGGTTAGCTGAAGTGAAAAACAGCTTTGTACCAGACTACTTATGTTCTGGTGTTAGCAGAAATAAAACATAGACTCAATATACCAGACTACTTCAGCTCTGGGGTAAGCTGAAATAAAATATAGCTTTGTAGCATACTACTTCTGCTCTGGGGTGAACTGAAAAAAAAAGGTTTATTCAAAACTTAAATTATGCTCCGGGGTAAGCTGAAATAAAAAACAGCTTTATACCAGACTACTTCTTCTCTGGGGTTAGCTGAAATAGAATATAGCTTTATACCAGACTACATCTTCTCTGGGGTTAGCTGAAATAAAATATAACTTTATACCAGTCAACTTCTGCTCTGGGGTTAGCTGAAATAAAATATAGCTTTATACCAGACTACTTCTTCTCTGGGGTTAGCTGAAATAAATTTATCTTTATACCAGTCAACTTCTGGCATGGGGTAAGCTGAAATAAAATACAGCTTTTATACCAGACTACTCCTTCTCCTCTGGCGTTAGCTGAAATAAAATATGGCTTTATATTAGTCAACTTCTGCTCTTGGGTAAGCTGAAATAAAATATAGCTTTATACCAGACTACTTCTTCTCTGGTGTTAGCTGAAATATAATATAGCTTTATACCAGTCAACTTCTGCTCTGGGGTTAGCTGAAATGAAATATAGCTTTATACCGGTTTACCTCTGCCCTTGGGTTAGCTGAAATACAATATACTTTTATTGCAGGCTTCTTCAGCTCTAGGATTAGCTGAAATAAAAGGCATTTTTTATACCAGACTACTTCTGCTCTTGGGTTAGCTGAAATACAATGTAGCTTTATACCAGACTACTTCTGCTCTGGGTCAGCTGAAATAAAAAAATAGCTTTATACACGACTACTTCTGCTGTGGGGTTAGCTGAAATAAAATATAGCATCATACCAAACAGCGTCTGGTCTGGGGTTAGCTGAAATACAATATAGCTTTATACCAGGCAGCTTCTGGTCTGGGGTTAGCTGAAATACAATATAGCTTTATACCAGACTACTTCTCCTCTGGGTCAGCTGAAATACAATATAGCTTTATACCAGACAGCTTCTGGTCTGGGGTAAGCTGAAATGCAATATAGCTTTATACCAGACTACTTCTGCGCTGGGGTAAGCTGAAATACAATATAGCTTTATACCAGACAGCTTCTGCTCTGGGGTAAGCTGAAATGCAATATAGCTTTATACCAGATTACTTCTGCTCTGGGGTAAGCTGAAATACAATATAGCTTTAAACTAGACAGCTTCTGTTCTGGGGTTAGCTGAAATACAATATTATACAGTTATTGACTGGGTCCGAAAACAACAGCTGTTTTGTTTGTTCCGAGGACTGAACTGTTGCACGAAGCCGAAGGCTTCGTGCAACAGTTTAGTTAGAGGGTCAAACAAAACAGCTGTTGTTTGAGGACCCAGTCTATAACTGTTTTGTTATACCTTTTCATGTTCAATGAATACGCTCCATTTCATCTGAATACAATTCACGTCGCCAATTTGGTTATGCAGACGACAGGAGATCATGTGATATGGGCGTGATATTTATGAACCAATCAAAATAAGGCAGGTGGTCAACAGATCGGTGTCGGTCAACAGACTGAAAACTGTTGACTGGTCAACAGATCGTTTTTTGGTTTGAGAAATAAAACAGACAAATTGTCGATATCTTTCCCCAATGCATTTATATAAGGAAAATATTATAAGGTATAACAAAGCTTTATACCTGACAGGTTCTGTTCTGGGGTTAGCTGAAATACAATATAGAGCTATACCAGACTACTTCTGTTCAGGGGTTACTTAGCTAAAGTTAAATTTATTTTTATACCAGACTACCTGTGGTCTTGGGTTAGCTGAAATAAATATAGCTTTATTTACCGGATAACTTCAGCTCTGGGGTAACTTAAATAAAATGTCTCTTTATGTCAGACTACCTCTACATTGAGGTAAGCTGAAATAAAATATAGCTTTATACCAAACTACTTCAGTTCTTGGGTTGGCTGAAATAAAATATAGCTTTATACCAGACTTCTTCTGCCTGAAATAAAATATGCTTGTTCTTAATAACTCTTGCTGAGTTGCAATATCCTAGTATATTCCGATGTGCACTTAGTATTCACTTATAAAATGGATTGTATTTGTTCTTGTCTGTCGAAATGTAACAGTGGTTTAGTATACTTTTGTGATTTTTTTAACTCGCTGAAACAGGCAACAATGAACATTTTTCAAATACATTTAGATCAACGTAAGCTTGTTGATGTCAAGTTGTATTGCCACAGAGCTTTTTTTTTCTGAAAAGGTAAAATTGATGATCTGATTTTCTGTATCTTGTTTGTTTGGTTGTTTTTTTTATTTGTATACTCATACTTTAAACTAAGGACTATCTCCCGCGTTTAAAACATTTTGGGTCCCCACTAAGTTTCTATTGGTAAAATATTATCAGCTTTTGCACATCTTTCGTTTTATGGTATTTTGAATTGATCTGTACTAAAGAGTAAAAGCAGAAATTAAATTTTTAATAACTTAATTTTTATTTAATATAAAATAACAAAATACCAAAATGTAAATACATGTGAAAAAAAATCTAACCTGCAACGATACAGTTTAATTTTGCACTAAACCTTCTGTTTTGAACTTGTCCGACAGAATCTTGTTGTGCGTGACATCTAGGAGCATACATTACTTCTATTTGCACTGCATACTCTGCTGGAGGTCTTACATTATTATCAGCAATACACAAAAATTGTCCTCTATCTGTGGCATGTATTTCATTGATGTAGTAATCACCTCCCTGTAATTTGAAATATCAATCATTTTACAATAATAATAATGACAACAAAAATATACTTTGAAATTATCTTAAACCTCAGAATTAGAAAAAAGACCATCCAAGTCCTTAAAATTGATGCAAAAACAAAACGAGTAAATGATAAAATTGTCAGATTCCTAGGCAAATAATCTTTATTTTCTGCATTAGCTGAAATATTGAGGTTGAGAAATTTTGGGCTTGATTTTAGATACAGTCATCCAAACATAATTATTATTCATTGTTTCTCTAATTTCTAGCAAATTTAAACACATCCTGACTAGTTGGTTATCGAAATAATAATCAACATGGGTGTTATTTGATCTCAGTTGGCGATTGGTCAATCATGTAAATGTCTCGTGTCAGTTTCTATAAATGTTGATGAAATTAACACCTGCATCAATGTCTAGCGAAACGGTTTTTGCATTTTTATGACTAAAGAGGGGTTTACACGGCATGATCTTGTTAGGCATTACTTGACATACATAAAAAATAATGCCATGTAAACAGCTGAAGTCAGAGTATTATGAAACATGTATTACTGACATGCCGATGAGAACATGTTCTATTCCCCATGTCAAGTCATGGCATTTTCACCATTGAAATCAAAGATAAACATATTTGTTTCCTTTTGAAATAGTGATATCCTGAAGTATTTGAAAGTTTTTGAAAGTACATGAAACTATGGGGATTTTAACTCAATTTATTAATAATATGACATTTTTATCAAAAATATTATATT
Source organism: Modiolus philippinarum (assembly GCA_002080025.1). Classification (NCBI taxonomy): domain Eukaryota; kingdom Metazoa; phylum Mollusca; class Bivalvia; order Mytilida; family Modiolidae; genus Modiolus; species Modiolus philippinarum. Next base: position 170,061 of record MJUU01053373.1, read on the forward strand.
CAACACCCCTTTCAATGAATGGCGCAACGATGATAGCAACAAAAATGGTGGCATACTTGAGACTGCAAGGGACTACGGAGATCCCTTTACTTCAAATAAATTGGAGTATAAATTAGAGATATTTTTCTCCGGTTTATTACGATAATTTCTCACATCTTGATAGTTAAATTTTCTCATTTTAAAGTTCTCGGGTAATCCTCGAACTTTAAAATGTGAAAATTTAACTATCTCGATGTCAGAAATATACGTATTAATAAACTCGAAACAATGTTAGAGACACGTAGTTAGAGACTACTGAATTTGTATATATGAACAGTTATTCATGTTATTAAGCTTATATTTTTTTCACAGAATACAAATTATTAGGGAAAGCCATATTTGACATTTTTAGCTCACCTGGCCTAAAAGGCCATGTGAGCTTTTGCCATCACTTTGCGTCCGTCGTCCGTCAACAATTTCAAAAATCTTCTCCTCTGAAACTGCTGAGCCAATTGTAATCAAACTTGGCCTGAAGCATAACCAGGGTATGCAGTTTAAAAATTGTGTTCGATTAGTCCGAAGACGAAACAACATGGCTGCTGTTACTAAAAATAGAACATAGGGGTAAATTGCAGTTTTTTGCAAATAACTCAAAAACCATTACAGATATCAAAAATCTGACATGTGGCCAAAGTGAACAGCATAGCAAGATCTACCTGCCCTGCAATTTCGAAGAAAATCCGAAAACCTGTCTTGGAGTTATTGCCCTTTTTCTGTAAAATTTGCAAAATTTTAACTTTATTAATTTTTTATCAGAAAAACTATAAGAGATACAAGTCAACTTAAAATTGCAAAAATGTTCAGCATGTCAAGATCTACCCACCCTGAAATTTTGAAGAAAATCCAAAACCCCTCGTAGGAGTTATGCCCTTTTTTCACGGAATTTTCAAAATTTTCATGTTTTTCATCTCCAAAACTATAGAAGATGAAGGTTAAGTGTAAATTGATAAAATGTTTGCAATGCTGTGGCGACTTCAAAACTGATGTTGAAGATTATTGGTTGACCACCATTTTCAAAATGGCTGCCAAAAAAGGCGGGAAAATTCAACATTGTCCAATTTCAATGAAATTTGGTTTCCAAATAGATATTGATGTTGCGACCTCAAAACTGGTGTTGAAAATTTTTCGTTGACCACCATTTTCAAAATGGCCGCCAAATCAACATTGCCTGATCTCAGTGAAATTTGGTTTCCTAGTGGATATTGATGTCACTACTGCAAAACCGGTGTTGAAAATTGTTTGTTGACTGCCATTTTCAAAATGGCTGCCAAAAAGGCAGGAAAATTCAACATTGTCCGATTACAATGAAATTTGGTTTCCAAATAGATATTGATGTCATAACTTAAAGATATGGTGTTAAAAATTTTTTGTTGACTGCCATTTACCAAATGATGTCTCGACTTCAAAACTGGTGTCGAAAGTGGTCCTAAGCAAGACAATTTTTGTCAAAAAAGCCCAACAAAGAAGTACAGTAAAACATGATCAGACTTAAAATAGAGTCCAAATTAATGATGGTGTTTGCTCTACCAAAGTTTGAGAGACTGAAGTTCAACTGTATAATTTACAATGTTAGCTTGATTGTGGCAACTGAAAGCCAGGTGAGCGATATAGGCTTCAGGGAGCCTCTGGTTTCAGTTACGCAGGATAGCAATGTTATGTATATTAAGTCTCGTATTTTGGCAAATAAGATCAATTATAAACTGGTGATCTTTTTTTTATTATTTAATTTCAACGATTCTTAATATGTAATCATGCAATTACTATCGATATCACTGAAGAAATAGTATACGTGTGTCATTGGCGTTTTCCTAAAACCTGGGCATCTATAGCTACATATTTTATTGGTTCTTTAAATATTTTACATTGTATGTTATAATACAAACCCAATATTGGAATCCACCTCCAGGTAATGGCAGTCCATCCCCTCTTTTCCATGTTATATTAGGGGTCGGGATACCATTTGCTGCACAATTCAGACTAACATTTTGTCCTTCTAATACTATAATGTTGGCCGGACTATCAGCTTTCACTGTTGGGGCAACTGAAACATACAATTTTAAACGAATATGATAACTGTATATTTCTTTATGACTTTATGTTTACTTTTAAGATTTTAAATGTATTTTCTATGACCAGACATAAAATGTTAAAATTGTTACATGAAATGTCCAAAGTAAGCTTTTTTTTTTTTTGGTTGCCAACATATTGTTAAACTGTGTTTTACAAATACAAAAAATGTATAGCTACTTCTTTGAAGTCCCTATTCTTCTTATTATTACTTTTGTCAAGTAAAAAAGGATACAAGAGATTCTATAAGGGAAGTTTTTCTTTTTTTTGTTTCGTTTTTTTTTCATTTTCGAGGATGTATTGTAACTTATTATCTAAAAAAAGTTATAACTCCAGAATCACATCTGTAACATTGATATTGGAGATACTATTTGATACAGAATAATTTTGAAAATAGATTAGTACAGACAATATCATTTCTATCATCACAAAATTTTCATTACGAATGTTAAAGCTATGAATATTTATATCACTTACTTTGAACTGTAAGCAGTCCATATTTTGATGGCCATTGCTTATAATTTTGATTGGCCAGTCGTATTTGACATTTATATAAACCAGCATCATTTTCCGTCAATGCCCGGATGACAAGCTGGTACTGCTCCCTGTTATTGTTTCTGACAACTCTGATGTCGTATTTTCGATGACCTTCGACCTCTTTATCTATATAAATACGGTTGTTAGAGGATATGAGCTGAGGATCCCCGGTCGGTGTTGTATCTTTTACCCATTGTAACTGTAATACAAAGTAAATATTAAATTACCATCAATATATCCTATTGATTTACTTACAATAAATTATTCTAAAGACTATGAACTTGGTTTTTATTATTTTATTATATTAAATGTGCGATGTGATTGGTTCATTTGACGCCAAATGACGTTCTGTAAAGATAGTGTAGACCTTGTATTTCCAAAAATAGTACATGGCGTTCTATATTTGGAAACGTCATATTTACAACACATTTTATATACTAACATACCTACGTTACTTGTCATTAGGAAAAGAATGAAGTCACAAAATAATAACACAATTATATCACGGCAAGTTCCGTCAATACATGGATTGATAGACCTGATTAGAATTTATTTTATATCAGATTTAAATAATCTTCCATGATTGGTGAAGAAGTGGTCAGGTGGTATTCTTTAATCTATGGTATTTATTCTATCAGTCAATATCACGATAATGACCGGTCCCAATTTTCTGATAATGACCGGTAGCTTTAACTGTGCTTTATGAATTGTATTCACAATACAGTTGTTTTTTTCAACAAACACTCTAACTGAAGTGTTTAATGTGACTAATAAAATTGAAATTTCCATAACACTACCTTTTAATATTTTCTAATTTTTATGAAACTGATGTTTTTTTATAAGTTAATGTTATCAAAATAAAATGCGATATAATATAGAAATAGCAGATACGCAAAAATTTCAGATGACTGTTGTACAAAGTAAAAGTACAAATTGTTTTGTTTAATTTAATTATGGTTTGTTTGACTTTTTCATTGTAAAAAGAAAGATAGGTAAGAAAAATCTGGTATATTTTATGTGAGTGACTGTAAACAGGACATGGTTTCAACTGATGAAAAATAAACTGTAAATGTTCTTCAATAAAATAAACACAATAGTTACTTATATAGAGAGAATTATCACGATATAGACTGCCCTTGGGATAGCAATATGGACTGACATCTCGATAATACCCTCGCCTACGGCTCGGGCATTATCCAGGTGTCAGTCCATATCGCTATCCCTTGGGTAGTCTATATCTTGTGATAATTCTCTCTATATAAGTAACTATTATATAAATAATGACCTGCTCGGACTGCAACCTCGATCAATATGCTCTAGTCAGGTCTTTAAATCCATTTATTATACCTCAGTATATGAACATTACTACTAAAATTTCTAAAATAAAATTACTATTTTTCACCTTTTCCAATTTTATAACTATTTACCGGTCAATAGTTTCTCAGACTATTGACTGGCAGTATTAATATTTTTCCCGAACTTTTTTTCTTGCTTTCCTATTGAATAAAAAATCTGATGATTATTCAGAATGCTCTGACATCATTGTTTCCAAGTGACAACTCTAAACTAGCTATGCATATTACAGTGAACACGATTAACTTTGCAGCAGCATAAAATTTGTTAATGAGAAAGATGTAATTGTTTATTGTTTAATAATTATATTTCATGAATATTCATTTGAATTCCGTCAGTTTGATAGGTGAACACCTATCACGTGGCATATCAATGTGAAGTTGCAATTCCCATGAAACACATTTGACCACGTGTTCACGTGGCGGATGAATTTGTAAAAATAGAATTCCAATGTACATGATGTACTTTCCTGTAAATAAAGTTGTTTTTCATATTTCGGGTTTAAAATGTAATTATAAGACTTGAATGCATTATTTTGAAGTTTCATAGGGACTATGAAAGGGTTGACCGGGCGCACATTTTCAACATGAAGCGCTACCACGCTTCATTAAAAATGTGCTTCGGTCAACCCTTTCATATCCCAATGAAACTTAAAAATAATGCGTTCAATTCTTAATAGGAATACAAAATTTAGAAGAAAAAAAATACTAGAAACTATTCAAAGATGATTTAAAAATTGTGAATGTTGTGTTTTTTGTTTTTGTTTTTGTTTTTTGTTTTTTTTTTTATAACAAAATACTTATAGACTGTTCATTTGTGAATCCCATTTGATAAAAGTTATGTTGATGATTCAGAATGCTCTGAAATCATTGTTTCCAAGTGACAATTCAAAACTAGTTATGCAAATTACAGTGAACACTATTCACTTTGCAGCAGATAAAATTTTGTTTAGTAATAGTGTATGTTTTAATAAGAGTACAAAATTTAGAAAACAAATACTAGAAATGAGAGAAATGATTCAAAAGTTGTAAATCTTGTGTCTTCGGTATAATAAAACACTTATAGACTGTTTATTCGGTAATAGCAAGTTTGTTGTCCCCTTGACCCCTAACTATTGACCTCGGCTACGCCTCGAACAATAGTCATCGTCTCGGGGACAACAAACTTGCTATTAGACATTTTTACTATTCATCGTCGAAACCGAAACCGAATCCGAAACCGAGACCGAAACCGAAACCAGCATATACAGAATGAACTGTGTTTGCAATGTTAAAACATCGCTTAACTGTTTGGCTTTCTTTCTCAAATCTCCATATTGGACTTTCAATCATTAATACAATGTAGTAGAAGTAATTCGGAATTCGACAATAGAATGCAAAATTGTTTACTTTTTGCTGCAGAATTTCTTTTTTTTTATCAATTTTGATCGATTTTGCTTTTTAAGCATACGCGTAATATGTTTATCTTACTTTTTTTGTCCTGGTCCAACAATTTTTCAGAAAAGGGCCAAAAGGGATTAAATCTTTATTACTATTGGATTTTAATTAGGTTTCCTTCTGTATTCCTTGGGAAATTTCAAATCATCAAATTTATGTCGCATGTAACGTTCATGAGATATATAGTATCTATCCCGAGGGAAAAGGTGAGATAGGCTGATCTCAAACCCGAAGGCTAAGATATCATGTCCATCCCGAGGCTTGTCGAGGGATGGACAAAAGATATCTTAGCCTGAGGGTTTGAGATCAGCCTATCATCGCCTTTTCAAGAGGGTTTGATACTTTTTCTCGCCTTAGCACTACAAAATTTCTCGCAAAACTATGATCAGCTTTGACTTTCACAAAGAAATATCAAAAACGTTCACGCGAAAAGTATGACGTCTCAACTGGTATACGTTTACTGAAGCTGGATAGTAACTTCGTTTCCAACAATTAGCGCGCAATTTTAAATCTCTGTTTAAATAAAGAAATAATTCATGGGCAGTAGTTAACTATGGGGAAAAGTCGTAGGTTTTCAAAAATCGTTTTT
>MJUU01053374.1:0-21236 GCA_002080025.1 Modiolus philippinarum
ACGAGTTATTGCTACAAAACTTTGAACTTTATATGAGACATTGCTATTTGATGTATTCAAAAACAGTAATAGATAGTTACTGTAGATAAAAATGCTGGAGAAAATGTGTGTCCTGTTACGATCTACATTTGTAGCAAAGGAAAGGGTGATTAAACCAACAGTTTGGAACCTATTGACCAAAAACTGATTTTCGACAATCGATTTCCGGTTTTCTTTTGCTTGTCGCTTAATACTATTATAGTAACAATAATGTATTAAATACAAAAAAGTACAGGAAGATGTTTCTTTCAAAATCAGGTCAATATCAACGTGTCATGGACAACAAAAACTTTCGTTTTACGTCAATGTATATTGATAAATGTACATATTAAAGGTATATATATATAGTGTCTTAGTTTAATCGGTTAATCTGAAATGAGAGCATTATGGCACAACTTCCGGATAGACCTATCAATTGTTCTTCGAACAATTGACATACTAGTTAATCTGATATATTTTCATTCCTCAATAAGGTGTAGAAAGGAATGTAAATAAAACGGTCATATTTGGTTGTATTTGGCAAGCTGTGTAAATAAATCTTAAAATATGGTCTCTAAAATCTGCCCCAGCCATAGTAAATATATCAGCAAATATTACTTTTTGTTGTTCTGTCCTTCCATTACCTGACGACAGACGCAAAGTGATGCAAGTAGAATCTGCAGTTTTCCGCTCTGTTTCATCAATCAATATACATATAAAGCAAACAGATGAGTAGCGTAAAATTGGCACACTTTTAATTGTGTGCCGTTTTTAATGATTTTTATAAATATTTACATTGAATCAATAAATGTTGACATCAAAAAATATATAACAATATTGATGAAAGGTGCGGCCTAATTTAATACCGCCAAATAATAGTGTATAAAAAATACGAATAGTTGATGGAAGGACAGGGGAGGGACGGTGGGAAATTAGAATTAAAAAATTTAAAACAAAATAATAATTCCAGTGAAATTTGAAACAAGTCTTGAACTTTTGGATTTGATGATAGTTGTGAAGTAGATATTAGAGCCAATGCATGTTTGCCAATCAAAATTAGTAAACATAAGGACCGCCCACAAAAAGTTAATTTCTCTGAAATCCTGTATTTTTGTTGTTCTGTCCTTCCATTACCTGACGACAGACGCAAAGTGATGCAAGTAGAATCTGCAGTTTTCCGCTCTGTTTCATCAATCAATATACATATAAAGCAAACAGATGAGTGGCGTAAAATTGGCACACTTTTAATTGTGTGCCGTTTTTAAGGATTTTTATAAATATTTACATTGAATCAATAAATGTTGACATCAAAAATTATATTACAATATTGATGAAAGGTGCGGCCTAATTTAATACCGCCAAAAAATCTCATTTGATAGACTGCAGGTAATGAAATATAAAAATAAATACCAAGTACCTATATATCATATAAACGAATACTAATGCATGCGGAAGTCACAGTCAGCATTTTTTTTTAATTCGTCGTTATTTGTCAAACTTTATAACGGGGTTCCTTTTATCTATACGCTCCTGATCTCACATTATTTTCGCAGCTGCAACATATCAACAAGTTGTCAAATGTTAGACCGTGTTCCATTAATCTTCACGCTCATGATCTGGAATTTTCGCATTTCTGAATAAAGTTTAAAGTTAATTATTTTCACAGCTGCAACATATTTGTTTGTAGTGATGTATAGTACAGAGTTCATGCATGAGTTGTCTCTTCAGATGCGTGCTATTGATGACATGTGTTAAATATTGTCCATCCTAAATGTTTGCTACGTTAAAGGTAACCGTTGTTATGAGAGATTATGGACTATCGTGTCTTTAAAGGTAACCAATGTTATTAGAGACAGTTCCATTAAGATAGCATCTTCATGTTCACTGAGATTCCCTATAGTACAAGTATCATAAACCAAGTTGGTAAGCGTGTGAATACTAAGTACAACTGCATTGCATCCCGCCGCTAAGGTAAAGCGTAAAATTAAAGTTCTGATAAATCGTAGAAAGCATATAAAGTCACACAAAACAAAATACAGGCAATAGTCTCAAGGTACGCTTTTGCCAGTTACATCCCGCCATATCTTGGCTTAAAACGATCTAACATATATAATTACCATGACAAAAGAATTTAACAGCCTTGGGCACACCGCCACGTTAAGGTTAATTAAGTACAAATGAATTATAGTTCTATAAAATTAATAAAATAAAATAAAGCCAAGAGCATCCCGCTAGGTAATGGCTATTCTATAAAATTTACAAACAAATAGAATAAAACAGAATATAGCCCAGGGCATCCCGCCATGTTATGGCTATTGTAAACAAATTAACAAACATACAGATAAATAGCCAAAGGCATCCCGCCAGGTTAAGGCTATACTATAAGATTTACAAACAGACAAATAGAATAGAAAAGAATATAGCCAAGGGCATCCCGCCACATTAGGCTAAATACAAGCAAAATAAACGTTAGTAAAATGCAATAAAGATCAAAATGTACAAAACCTAGGACATTCCGCCGACTTAGGACTGGATAAAAGGAAAAATAAAATTGTGTTTAATTCATGAGCTTCCCACTACTTTGAACTAAACCCAATTTAGGTAATTAATTGCGGAGATCGAATATATTTTTTGTAAGCATCTGATTTCCAACGTCCTAACAGTTGAATCTGACTGTCTGAGTACCCAAGTGATGCCGCTGTTGTTGCTCCCCCAACCTTTGTATTTGCTAGAATCGAAACCGGTACGTCTAAACACCGCTAAGAAGGTTCTTAGTGCACTAAGAACATTTAGTACATAACATGTAAAAATCCTACGATTTCATTGGATATTCTGACGTCACTATATTTGAACAGCTATTTGTTTACCTTGACAGCGGGACACTATACTTGACGACGGGACTATACCTCACGTGACTTCCGGTTTACTATACTTTGCCTCATTTTAATTTTGATTTCTTTTATGTTATGTACTAAATTAATTACGGACTTCCCCCTCGGGAACCGTTTTCCTATAGTGTTGTCTGGTGCGAATAGTGCCCTCGCCTGTCGGCTCGTGCACTATACGCCCCAGACAACACTATAGGAAAACGGTTCCCTCTGGAGAAGTCCATAATAGATTAATAAGTGCCACTAAGAACACAATAGAAGGGAAATATAGGCATAAAAACGGGTTCATATGGAAGGTGAATACTTAAAACCTATAATTGTGTATTTTTTGTGAAATTATCTTATGTTAAAAAGCTTTGTTAGTTAAATTGTCTGATGTTTCAGGGAAATTACTTATCAATTTACTAAAACAAATGTAGGAATAGGGTGTTAATTATCGAGTCTCACCATGATGTCCTTTGTTGACGGAAAATACACGTACGTGTCAAGTATTCGGTCACAATTATTTTTATTCAACATATAACTCTTCAGTTTATCATGAAATTTAATAAAAATATATAATTTTATATGTTTATCTTTTAATCCTTTCTTTTAATTTATTATTATTTTTTTAATTTATTATTTGTTTCTATTTTAGTTTTTATACATAAGATTATAGCAAAACATCGTGTATATCAATTCTCTTTTTTATATTTAACAAAATTAAATTACAATTTTAAAGTAAAAAGGACCGATGCCACCGCTGGTTGACTGTTAGTCCCCGAGGGTATTCACCAACCTAGTAGCCAGTAATCGCGGTGCTGGCCCGAAAACAGATTTTATTAGGTAACTTGCAATATCTAAATTTAAGACAATTTTGTTTAAAAACTAAGGAGTATCTCCCTCTTGCCGATGATAGCTCTGACCTTAGCTGATTTTGGCTTTTCTGTTTAGATCCTTTTGGTAATTTGTTCTCTATCAACTTTCAGACATATGAGATCGTATATACATATTCGAATCAAACTCCGGAACTGAAAAAACAACTTCTCACGACAATTAGAGTATGTTCTGAATACTATGATTATGCAATGAAGGGATATGGAGTAAATTCACGCGAGACTAAATTGTTACCTGAATAGGCACATATGTAAAACACTCTAGCGCAGATCGACAGAGCAGTGCGGATCAATGTTTGATGCAATGGAGGGGGTTAATCCCGAAAATGGTATGAAAATACCCGAGCGGGGCGAGGTGAAAATGTTTTGACAATTTGTTTTAAGAGATATCTTTTCACGTACAGTTAAAATTACGGGCTTACGGGTAATTTCTACAGCAGCTTGTTTTTTTTTCTTTGAAGGTTAAACGGAGGACTTACACCCCCTATGCCCCCTTGAATCTGCCACTGATAAAGTGGAAATATATTAAGGTAGTTCGATCCTAATAAAAATATCAGACAGAATTTTTTTATTTTAAGATATTTTGTAGGTCTTAACCTATATGTTCCAAAAATAAAATAAAAATGATATGTCACCGATCATCTTTTCCTGTTATCTGGCTTTGAAAATCAGGCCAAATTCAGTATTTTTCAGCAATATTTACAAAGAATATATAGGGAACTTTGAGAACATGCTTATTATTTATCTTTCATATAAAATAAATATCAGACAGATTTTTTAAATTTTTTGATATTTCAGAGATATATACTTAAGCTATCTGTTACGCTGAAAAAATCTACATGTCACCGTTCGATTAAGAAAGTTATTTGATATAGTTTACGAAATAGACAATATTTACGGGTAAAGGGAGCTAATTGGCGGGAATGTGTATGTCAATCTATTATGACGTCACAAGGAAAAGGCCAATACAGGATTATTCCGGCTTGAAAATCAAGCCAATTCCGCATCCGATTCGTGTTACACAAATGCGCCAATCGAATGCGCCGTGTATTAGTGTCGATCTACCTTAAGGTATGAAATATATGTACACAATCCTTTTCTACCTGAAACCAAACTTAGACAGAACGTAACTTTTTATTTACAATAAATTTATACATTTAATATAAATTAGAATATGTTGCATCAAAAAAAGATAATATTTATTACTGTGTCAAGCCAGTGGAGGTCTCACAAGAGCTTCTAGTTGTATTGGGCACATTAATAAAACTGAAACGAAAATGTCCCCGAAATTCAAGTTTATTGCGATTGTATAACGTCTTCACTAAATTTTGCTTGGACATATATCACGTATCGCAAAGAACTGAAAAAGTGTCTTGATTGCAGCTCATGGAAAGAAATTGAAAGTGTAGAATTTCAAGACATTATGACAGAATATGTGATGAAATATAAAAAAGATAAAAATATAAAATAAAATCACCCTCGTGCGCAAATGTGCATTTTTGTTCTCTGTGTCGACTTTGCCTTGCATTTAGTCAGAAAAGAGGTCATGTGGATTCACTTAACACATTGGTGAGAAACAGTACCACTAAATTGCGGGCTGCTGGTTGCGGGCTGCTGGCTGCGGGCTGCGGGCTGCAGGTTGCGGGCTGCGGGTTGCGGGCTTCATTTGATAATTTTTTTTTCTTATATATCGAACATTNCTTGCATTTAGTCAGAAAAGAGGTCATGTGGATTCACTTAACACATTGGTGAGAAAACGGTTGTTGTTTATTTAAGCGACGCTTAATTGATTTACGATATGTGTAAAAATGTTAAAATATTTGCAAAAAGGCAAAAAACTCTAAAACTATACATCATATACATGCATAGTTTTGTTACCAAACTTCGTAAATATGATATTTATATGCAAATCGCTATTATGGTTTGTTCAGGATGTGGATAAAATGTCTCCTTGGGGTTCTTAGTGGCACTGTAATGTTCTTAGTGCACTAAGAAGCTTCTTAGCGGTGTTTAGACGCACCCGCCATTGCATGCAATGTAATTTTGTGTTATTTATCGCCAATCAACAAAATCAGTTTAATTATTTGTAATTCATTATTCTTTGTTTATGCATAATCATTGTTAATTATTCTGCCTCTTGCGGGCACTGTGATTAGTTAATAAAATCTTATCTATCTATCTGTCTATCTATCTATTGTAATAGGAGAGGACTTCCTTTAATGTTGTAATAACTTGTGTCCAATCCTTTTTGTAAACTAGTTTATTAGTTGCAAATAAAATATGTTTAGTTAGTTATGCATAAGCTGAGAAATCCTTGACGAAAATATTCAATATATTGCTATAATGGGAAAAAAATTATCAGAAAACAGGAAGTAGATGAGTGCCAGACTTAAAAAGAAGAGGCGTGGTGTAACTCGTCATACGAAAGTACAAAAGCTTCATACCATATATCAAATCATTACTATATACAGAAGCTGAGAAATCCTTGACGAAAATTTTCAATATACTGGCTATAATGGAAAAAAGTTATCAGCAAACAGGAAGTAGGTGAAAGACAGATTTTGAAAAGGGGAGATGCGATACCAAAGCTTCAGACCAAATATCAAATCATTACTGCACACACAAGCTGAGAAATCCTTGACAAACGTTGGACGTACATACGGACGGATGGATGGAAAAGGGGAAAGACTTGATGCCCCATCGCCTTACGGCGGGCCATAGAAATATTATGAAAGATCTCTGGTTTTTAACCACTTAACTATTGTTTATATAAGGTAAAAAGGATATTAAGGGAGCCAAGTCATTTATTCACGCATTACAAAAACGAAACAAGCACAAGGATGTATTTTCTTACCTTAACGAGTTGAAATTCAAGCAATAACCAATGTTTTGTTAGCGATATTAAAATCTACCTTATGCTCAAGTGTTGTTGAAACTGGGCAAAGTCAGTCAATTTTTTTTTTGAGCATTTGACAACGATCTCGTGGATCTTGAAAGTTGTGGCCACATTAATTCATCATACCCCCAGCAAGAAAAGTTTGGGGGGTATATAGGAACCACCCTGTCCGTCCGTCTGTCCATCCGACTGCCCGTCCATGTACCTTGTCAGATGTGCATGAAGTAATGTGGTTGCTGCCCAAAATTTTTAAGGGGGAGAGAATTCGTCTTTGAATATCATCTGGAAAAAGGGGGAGGCGAACCTTGTCAGCGCATGTTCTCCTAAACGGCTGCTTGGATTTTGATGAAATGTTACACAGTTGTAGTACACTGTCTGAAGATTGAATGATTGATTGTTGTTTAACGCCAACTTCAGCAATATTTCAGCTATATCGTGGCGTGAACTGCACTGTCTGAAGATGTGCATGAAATTATATAGATGGTGCTTAAAATTTTGAAGGGCAGATAATTCGTCTTTGAATATTTTCTGGAAAAAGGGAGAGGGGTGATCCTTGTCAGCGCATCATCGGTTCTCCTAAACCACTGCTTGGATTTTGATGAAATATTGCACAGTTTTAGTACACCACCTGAAGATGTGCATGAAGTAATATGGTTGCTGTCTGAAATTTTGTCTTTAATTAGGAAAAAAAGGGGGAGGTATATCATTTTGTCTATTCTTGTATTACTGTGTCCACAACTGTATTGTGTCCACACACACTTAAATTTACACTTGGTATATTGATTCAGGGTTCAATTAGCGGGGGTATACCTGGCTGCCATTCGGTGACAGCTCTAGTTTTCATTGCATTAATTTGCACAGAGACAATATAATAACAATTGAACAAGGAAATTAGCTCAGAAACCACTTTTCCATATGCTTAGTAAATTATGTGTAAATTTTCATCCAATTCATGGCATTTGTTACAATTCCCCTTCCAAATTTTCCGTTTCCATCGCAACCGATGCCATTTTGAAAATTCCAAAAGACCAGATCGCACCTTTTAGTAGGTTTGCAACTTCCTATGAAGATTGTTCAAGGTTCGGAGAAAATCGGTGTGACAAATTCTGTTGGTGGATAGTGATGATCAAGAATAACTACATTTGCAATTACAAGCATTGATTGGATTCTGTTCGTTGAATTCGAGAAAGTTGAAACGTTTTTGTTTTTTTTTTTTTTTTGGCTGCTCACGGTTCATGAGCAGCATGTTTAAAATACTTTTGTTTCCTTGCACGTTTACTTGGGCGATCTAATTCCCGGTCTATCTACTTTCAAAGTTTCATTTGTTTACATCAAACCGTTTTCTTTTCTATAAAAAAAAATAAATAAAAAAAAAGTCATACTTTTTGAATTATAACCAAGCTGAGGATCTTTATTTAGTTGCTTCAGTTTCACCAAACTGAGATTTGTGGACATTCATCCTAATTATTGACGGGTGATGAATGGCGTTTTATCGTTTATGGGTTTTGAAAGAATCCGGATTCCGGCACCTCTCACGTAGTCGGTACATTTTCTCAGTTGTTGTTTTGTCACCTTCGTTTCACATCCATCCATAACGGTTGACAATTATTGTTAAAAGGGATAAAATAATTCTGCTAATTGTGTATGATTTATTTTCAGAAAACTTGACTTTCTTTCGGATGCAACATTAATGAAGGACTCCAAATATTTTATGATAGGAATATTTTCCGTCATTAAAATCAGGATGGCAATGCATTTCCTGTATTCTGTTTTAACTTATGTTTTCCTTGTCTAATAAATAAATATTACAGGAAAATACAGAAAAAGTTTATGGCAATATTTAAATAGGTCCACGCAATAACAAGTCATTCTTTCTGGGCATACGTGAGTTAAAACATTGTAGAATTAGCGATGGTTCCTAATTCTAAACAATTTGCATTTCTAAGTAAGAAATGCCTGTTTTGTATCTCCGTAAATGTTAAAGAACAATTGGAAATAATTGGGACTTGATTGTTTTGTAAAGATGATATCTGTAGTGGATTGTAATTTATTGAACTGTTTGATAGAATCTGAGGTATGTTTATGTGTTGAAAAAAATGAAGCAAAATACGATATTCATAACTGATGACAAAGTCTCCAAAAAGATATGTTTTATCAGATCTGGAGTTTTGCTGTTGTAGCGTCTACTTTTATATGCCTGTCTATTGACGACGTATTATGGTATAACAATGTCCGTCCGTCCGTTTCATGTTTCGCGAACTAACTTGACAACCGTTCGGTCACTTCTTACTTTGTAAAATTTATTATTAGCTGTCGCTGAAAATTCCATTTTTGGAATTTTATTTGTTAATTTGCCTGAATGCAATTTTTCACATGATTCGACATTTTGTCGTTTCAACACAAACTTTTGTTAAGTCGGATAAGAAAGCCTCGCGGTCTGTATACTTTTTGGTGAAGTTTCATATTTTTTGCAAGAATTATGTGGCTTAATTTGTCAATTTTAAAGTAGTTTTTCACATGTCACCTTGACAACCTTTGGTCATTTCACTTCAAACGTCGTAGCGTATATAGCTATTGGATATCATGACACTAAGATCTGTATACTCTTTGGCGAAATTCCAAGAAACAAGAAACTGACAGTTGATCTTGGACTGGTATAATTGCGACTTGCTTTCATCTGAAGGAATTAAACCAAAGGAACTTACTCAAGACCAATGGGCCACTATTTTGATGGCGGCATCCCTCATCATCGCGTTTGCATTCGAATAGGCGTTGTTGAGCCGGGTGCCGGTGTTATATTGTCATTTTTTCCCCCGGGGAAAATTGAGATCATTATCAGTTTTCCCCCACGGAAAACTGGCAATATGTATACGTATTGCCATCTTTCCCCATGCTAATTTTCCCACCACAACAAGATTATTTGTCCATTTTTCTATATCACCTGACCTATCACTCTGTCTGAGCTTTGATTAACAATTTAAAACATCCGTTGTCCGTATGTCCATAAAAAAGCACATACACCACTCTCCCAGTTTTGACAAAACATTAATGCAATTGCCTTTAGATGGCTTCCTTTCGGATTTAGGTTCAAATCTTCATCATATTTTCTACTTATATCACTATACTTATTGCCGCACACCACAAAGTGACAAATACACTAAATATACTTATAATAATTCAAGACAACATGTATCAACGTTAACACTTACAAGTTTTGTAGCTGGCTTACTTTATAACAAACTAACACCACAAGATTTTTATGATAAATTCCGTCCGTCGATCCGTCCGTTTTGCCTGTCGTGACCTATTGAGAATCCCTTTATCAATTATATCCAATCTCGATTTTGCAAAGTTATTTAATATGATTGTCTTTAGATCTGTATACTTTCAATTGAAATTTCGTCACTTAAATTCCTTAATTTTTCTTTTCTTTTTTAGGCAAATTTTATTTCATTTGTGTATGCGTGTGTGTGTGTGTGGAGGGGGGGGGGTTGTATCTGACTAATTCCACAAAACATTAAGAAAGTGATTGATGTCGCCGACGTTTTAGTATTAGGGGGAAAAATGAGCATCTTTAAAATCGGAAGGGGAAAATGCCAATGATCTCATTCCCCCCCGTGTTCAGTAAGGGGGAAATTTGAGAACATGCCTAATTTTCCGGGGGGGGGATCAGCATATGCCAATCTTTCCCCCGGAAAATCTGGCATGGAGGGAAAATGGCTATAGAACACCGGCTTGGGGTTTGTATTCGTGGACCTGATACTCCTGGACATTTTCCTCCGGTGATGGTAAGCATTTAATCCATTGTGTTTTTGTTTAGATGGCTACACGAATCCCAAATGGTGGCAATGCCAAAAATTAGATTATGCACCTTTCAGCTTTGGGGTCCTTTTATTGTGTCGCCTGCACATGCATGTAGTGTGGGGCGACATATAGATATCACTTCAGTCGTCTTGCGTCGTCCGTCCCACTTTATCGTAACACTTTTCTCCGCAACCATTAATCCCGGCCACTTGTATGTGACTTCGAGTATGGAGTTCCATATTCTTATCGAATTCAGGTTTGTCGGCCATCTACTTCCTGTTTACCAACTTGGAATATTTTCAACAAATACTGTCTATAGTAAAAATTTTCGTAACACTTTTGTTAGCAACTACAAATCAAGGCCACTTGAAATTTGATATGCGCCTTTAGCATGGGGTTCCATATTGCACTCATCGAAATCAGGTGTGTTTGAATCTACTTCCTGTTGACCAAATCGGAATAATTTCAAACAATACTGTCTTTAATAAAAAAAAATTTCGTAACATTTTTCTCAACGTCTACAAATCACAGCCACTTTGAAATTTGATATGTGGCTTTTGTGAGGGGTTCCATATTGTGGTTCTGGCAGTCAAATACTTAGAGTTAACCTACCTGGAACAACTTAGAAGTTTGTGTTTTTCAGAGCAAACTTGACAACAGTAGTGCAGGCGACACAAGTCTTCCATGGAAGACTCACAATTTATATTGCTTTGGGTCTTGCTAGAATCCCTGCTTGGGGACTTGGCGACCCACTCATGGCCGAAAGCCTTGGAGGTTCATTCTCAACTTTTTTCGGGCTGCATCGATTCCAGCGTTCGGCCTTCCTCCGGTATAATGTCAAACAACCCTCCACCACCCACCATTTACTTCCACTTTGTTGATCACCAGGGGCATTTTTAATTAATAGCAGCTTATGATGCAGCTGAATATACTCCAAATGGTTTATCTAGCACAGACGGTTCGAAGATAGCCACCATTCCGTTCCCGTCTCGACAGGGTCATGATTCATGTGATTCAACAAAGAAACAATGTCTCTTGGTAGAAACTACACCTGGAAGTCGCTGCAAAACTTGTCTTGCTTGTAGATGATATGATCTCCTTCCATTCGTAGCTTTTGCTCACCTTGGGGTTCTCATCCGTACAGAATTAATATGGTACATGTCATCAAATGTCCACAAGATGTCACCATAAGTCAGCAAATAACAGGGGAGGCCGGGCGCTTCATTACCACGAGTTCCCATAGAGTAGGGGTTCATTTTTAAAGCACATTCCATGAAAATGCAACCGCCATCGAAGTTGATTAATGAATTCTTAATCATGATGGTCTCATTCCCCGATCTTGGTCAATTTCAGTCAGCCGTTGAGTCATGTTGAGCTTCAGATGCTATGTCGCCCAAGGTAGATACCTGAGGGTGGCTCAGTGGCAGTGGCGATTGGGAAGGGGACTGGAACAGGAGCAGGCAACTTCTCGATCTTGGTATCTGCTGTCTCTTGAGCGTCTACCTTAGTTTTAACAGTCGATATTGCATATTCTAATGAAGCGCCTTGCATTGCTTTGGGTTGGTTGTCATGATTAACGTCATTCATTTATAGCACCAAGCCCTGTCAAGCATCGTCAAGTGATTTTGCAAACTCCCTGGAATGCCACTAGGCGTTTTAGATATCTCGTGCATTAGTCTCGACTCGAACGAACTATCTTGACTCTGCAACTGATTTTAAGTTTCAAGTGTTTTAGATTTCTGATACATTCGGCTTCACTCGGACGGCATTGCTTGTGAAAATGGTGGCCGAGGACTGCTGATAATTCCTGCGAAATTTTCTGTCAATATGTTGAGCATACTTTTCAGCATCACATCTGCAACTGAAGAAACTCGGGATAAGCGTTCGAGAGATACTAGTATGCATATTCTTTTTATTGTACATGCACTCGGAGAATTATGGTGGGGCTAGAGACTGGGTTCTAGAAAATCCAATGTTGCTTGCTCTATAGAGAAAATTCTTTCAAGCGATCCATTCTTTATCTTGGACTACACTTACTCGTTCAAATTGCTTCGGTATTTTCCTGGCGCTTAGGGCTGGTAAGATCGATGGTCATGCAAATTGCCATAGGGACTTTCTCAGCAGTGGTCACAAAAAGGTCCGACTTGCTCTATCCTGAGGTCGTTGCAGTGGTCCCGAGGGAGACGTGATCCCCTATCCTCCTGCCTGAAGAGCCAGGTAAAGTTGCCTTTCTCGTTGATCGGCTGTCAAACCAGTTTTAAGTACATGTAGTACTGACACAGGTAGAAACATTCGATGCTGATGTGTCGAGAATGCACGTAGTAGTCTTCGCAATTGTTCTGATTGCTCGTCGAATAACAAGGGGTTGTTGAGGCTGGGGACGAGTTGAAGAAGATCGAGCACATTTCACCCTGGGTTGAATCACTGATAGTGTAACGGGTACTGCTAGCGGAGCAGGACATGTTTACCCTTTCGGAGCACCTGATGTGTTTCCCGGTTTTCATGGGAGTTCACACTATGAGTGTCTTGGTTCTTAATGTTGTCTTTTTATTTCCGTACGTTGTAGCTGTCTCAGGTCCTTGTTTTGTCTTTGTTTTTCTCTGTTGTCGTTATTGCGACGTCTTTTGACTTCGATTTAAATTGTGGTCATCGCTTCCCTTGTGCCTTCGGTATTCTACTGCCGTTGTTTCATTGCCAGAAAAAGTAGGAATCGATACCGGCTGGTCGTCGAGTTTGATTCAACCAGTGAGTGAATGCACTTGTCCTTGACAAAGATTCATGGATTCCTGTAGTTCTTTTGTAATTCCTTTATCATGTCTCCATTACAGAAAATTGTATATGGACTAGTGGGGCGATTTCCTAAATACGTATACACGATCGTAGTCGAGCCAGCCATCGCTCATAGAGGAGTTTCTTAAGCAGTTAAGTCTTACTACAGTCCAACTTTCAAATGATGAGGTCCCGGATCGACCACTGTGGGAGAAAGATGCGATTGTCCATAGATGTAGATGTCTTTGACGTTCATTTATTTAAGTGCAGATATTTTTAAATAAAATATTGAAGAAGGCTTTGACGACGAGCACTGGGTGGAGACATAAGGTTTGGACCTTTGCCGTGTATGAAGACTGGTGTACAAGTTTCGTGGTTGTTATTGTCGCCAGACTATGAACAAGCTGATCCAACTTTAACTTGAGCATGTCTGGATGCATCTGACCAGCCACAATTTCACCAAACACTGTTTGAAAGTGATTACAACTTCGTCAAAGCCTCGCTCGACTCCATGCCGAACCCGACTGCGCGGGAACGCTTGGACTGTAGCATCGTCAAAACCATTATTGGCACCAATTCGCGATTTTGGCAGTGAAAAATACTCCGAGGGTTGGAGAAGTAGCCAAAGAATTGCACAAACAGTTCAGCATTAGTTCCAGAAAACAGTTGTTGTGGATGGAGTATATGAGACTTGTATATGAGATGAAGAACAACAATAAAAGCGTTGATCCATTGCTTATTTACCATATATTTGTAGAGACTTTGTCTCATTTGCATTTACTCCATATCCCTTCATTGATAATTGTGAGGGTGGCGTCAAAGATATGTGTAGCGTCTTCCTCGACAACATGTTCATCCTGTGCAACAATGGTGTATTCTCAAAGTACGACTGGCTGATACCACTAAAGGATAAAGGGTTGGCGGTGCTGGATACATCCAAACCGTTTTCAAATCAAGGGGGCAGAGGACGGACAAGACACTGAGTTCTATAACAAGGATTTAGAGTAGCTCCCCTCAGGGCTACGGTGTCGACTCCTACTCCGTACCGACAACGAAAATAAATCTAGTCGGGTCGAATGATTGAATCGCATAGTGAAAGAAAAGATAGTCAATTACGTTTCAGCCAATTCTGCAAGCACCAACCTACTAGTACTTGGAGAGCTCGTTCTTCAGGACAACATTGTCAAATACCACTCCGTCAAGATAACCTCGACCACCGGTGGCCAACAAAAGCATGAGGACAAGGTGTTTTGAAAATTCTATTCAATCCATGGTGTTGGTTCGACTGCATGTAGGAGAAAAAGCTCGAGTCACATAGAAGTTTGAATTCTAAAAATGATATTCGCACTGAAACTGAGGTGTTTACCGTGCCCCGGGTCACAAATATACTCAGTGGCCTTCCTATCGTCTCGAGGATTTCAACGACGAGGAGTCTCATCGGTCATTCTATAACCGAAAATCCAGCGCATCGACAAACATATCTTTCGCATCGAAATGATCTTGTGTATGTGAATTCGAAAAGGTGTAATAAAAGTATACTTGAATTGAAAAGGCACCCTGCAACATTCAATGTTTGGATCAAATCATCTGGTCTGCTATTAGCTTCTATCGAGGTGGACCAGAAAGGTTTTGAGTGATCATTATATTATTGTCGCACTCTTCCTTGAACTTTCCTTGAACTAATCTTGTTGTTCACGTCGATAGTGCCTGAGGGATGATCGATAGGGTAGTTGGGGGTATCAAACCTTTCCTGGACGTGTTGCGCAATGACCCTGTACACCTCTGCGGTCTAAATTTCAAAGGTTTAGCTGAAGTTATCGTTGAAGAGTCGTCGAGCGTTGTCACCAGTTATCTTCCCAACGAATTCAGAGTGGAAGGTTTACATTAGAATCTTTGAGATATCAAAGTAACTTCCAATTTGCCGAACTTGAGCTTGGTTTTCTTCATGTGGAGGGTAAGGTTATCTTTGGCGAAGACAACCAGTCGATGAAAGATGAATTCGACTATAAGGATCAGCGCCTGCTTCTCGTTGCCGACCAGTCGGACATTCACTAGCTTCCTTTTCTTCTCCGTGGTTTTTCCGAAGACAGAGTTGACTACTTTAATATGTTCTTGAAAACGCCTTTTTCAGAGTTGGTCTTGGCCAGGGCGCGACAAGCAGAGTTAAAGGATAATAAATGCCTGAGTCACGAGAATTTTCTTAATCTCATGATTTGGCGAACTTCGAGTTTTATGCCAGTCTAAAGGCACAGTTTGAAATTCCTGCAGTAAGAAGGGTTTTTTCACTCTAATTTAGATTATGCACTAATTTGCACCCGTTTGATCTCTACATTATATCGTGTTAGTAGATAGTTGTTGTGACCGTCATGAAGCTCCTCGGAGTATTCCAGATCACATTCCGCCATGGCTCCATATTCATTGGGTAGTCCAAAAAGGACTCAATCCTCCGGCTTCTTCCACTCATAGTATCTGTAGATAGAGGATATGTCATCGCCAAACTGTGGAGATTATTAGTGTATAGATACGTCAAGTCCCATGAGGACTGGGTGCACACGTAATGGTTGTTGACCATGTGAGATAATTTAACATTGCAGGCAGAAAGATGTTGCCAGAACCAAAGAACCCGAGGAAGGAGCCTTCATAGGATTGTATGAGAACAAAAAGTTTATGAAGGTTCCATTCATAATATTCGCAGATTTTAAATGCTTCAGGAGAAGCTCGAATCCTTCCAGCCAGATCCATCACAGGCCTATATGAAAGCGTGATAACTACACCGGTCAGATTTCGGCTTTCATGTTAAGTACGCCAAAACTCATCTACTGTGGAGAGGGTGTTGCTACGCATTTTTTGCAATACACAGAGAAAGAAGTGAGGACAGTTACCAAGCTGTATAAGGGAAACAACCCCATTGTGTTGACTGAAGACAGGGAGAGTTTCTTAGTATGAACCTACTGTCACATATGCAATGGTGAATTAGGTGGCGACAAAGTCAGCGACCATGACTACCTCAATGCACAGCAAGCAACCAGTGAAATCTAGATGGCAACCCTCGCGAGAGTTTGTGGGTATGGTGGTCATGTGATCGTTAATTAGTTGGATTTGACGATGATCAGATCACCTGCTGCTGCATCCCACATTAACAAAGGCGAAAAGAACATGAGCTTCTACAACAAGGTGGACAGGGACTTGAAGATATAATTTATCGATTGGATGAGGTTAATGCTAAGCCCTTTGAATTCTGAGTAGCCTTGAATTTCTTATGTTAAATATTCCCGGTAAAATCTTCCAGGGGCTCAGCATGAACCTCATCGAGTTGACGAGTTGATTAAGTTTATTTCCAAGTCCCCATCATGCTTTTTGGTGAAACTGATGTCCTTTCCTCATGGTTTGGGATGCAGGTGATCTGATGACCGTCAAATTCCAACTCATTTACGATCATATGACCATCATACCCATCGAAATTGTGAAAGAAGGTGGTTACATACTTCGGGAGCTTTGAGATCTATATTCCATTGGTTGATACTGCGTGGCTATATTTTCCGGTGAGGTAGTCATGGTTTCCTACCTTGTCCCCACCTAAATCATCGCTGCAAATGTGACAAAGATGTTTGTTTCCGAGCTCTCCGTGTCTTCATATATCATTATGAGTTTGTAAATCTTAGAAAATGTCCTATCTTCCTTCTCTTTGCACTGCATAATCATCTCCACAGTAGGCTTATATAACTGAGTTTTTTTTGTAATTCCGTTGGCGTATTTAACAAGATAGCAAAAATTGGAAGGTAAATATAGTTGGCACGCCTCATATAGGCCTGTTATGGATCCGGATGTTTTGTGTCGAGAATCTCGTGAAGCATTCAGTATCCTAGTAAATCGTGATTATGAATCCAAAAGAAAGTTCCTTCTTCTGGCATCTTGATTATGATTCACCCTACTGGCTGTAATATTAAATAATATCGTTAATACCCTGTCTGGAGGGGTGACAGGGGAGAAGAATAATTATTTTTTTATTTGTCACTTGGGAGGTTAAAAGGTCTAAATGGCTCATGACCAAACAGTAATGTTGGTTAGTCAGAGACAGGAGATCCATGTCTCTCGTGTTGGTGTTCTTTGATGTCATGGGGGATGTAACTGGATATTCTTCTCATATTCATCTTTCTTCATGCCTTTGCAGCCAATGACATGAATGTTTATATCGGTGTTCCGCCTCTCTCTAGAATTAAAAATTGTCTTAAGCGAGGTCATCAAAGTTGAGCTTACCTTCACGTTTCCTGTCCTAGTTCAGGTAATGTGAATGATTCCCTGCCAAGTCACCATGACGTAGGCCCTCCTGCACCGTCCACTGAAAGCAGTGATTTGTGGCGTTCTTGTTCATTTTTGTTTATTTGTTTTGTCTTTGTTATACTGTCTCAATTCGTGTCGGCTGTGAATTACCGTGATTTTGGATTTATGATTTCAGAATTCCCCCATTCCTCGTTCTTGCGTCGGTATTCGTTTGCAGATGTATTTTGACATCGACGATCGTTTGTTTTGGGTATGTTATAAGGGCCACCCTTTGGCACTTTTTCATCTGTTAGATTCCTATTTTCTTTTCTAAGTGCCCAAATTTCCTCCATCCACTATCGTCATGCATGTACTTCACCATACTCTGTTTGGCTTCTAGACATGATTAAACGTGATCTCGCAGTCTACTGTATGGTTGGGAATAGGAAAGGCTGGATCAGAAGAAAGGGATGACGTCGGTATTTTTCTCAAATCGATGGGTTCGTTTTCGCCAACTCCACTTCCAACACTAGGTGTACCACCAGACTCTTTCAACGAGTACATTAAAATTGAGCAAATAACTAAATACCAATCTTATTGTATTTTTTTACAAGTGATGTCTAGTACTTTGACTTGCCTACAGATACGTTTCTGTGTCACGTTTTTTCAAAGGGTCGATGACAACCGTGGCTAATATACATTACTGCGTGTCTATCAGTGATTTTGATCACGTCTTCAATCGGGCCATTTTGATTATCTCTTTCCACCACATCTTTCTAATCTTGTGTACTTCTTCACGAGTACATTTAGTTTCTTGCTTAAGACCTTTCCTCCGATTTTTTCCTCGATGACCTTTTCTAAATCCCCTTTTGTCATTCAGTTGTATTTCCACAGACCCCCATCCTTAGCTACTAGTATTTGGCGGAGTACTAGTGCCTTCATTGTCTTCCTTTACCATGATCTTGCCTTCGACTTGGATAATTTACTTCCACCAGCTGGCACTGTTATTTGCTGTGTATCGAGCAAATCCCATCATTTCATTGCTTGCGCTTGCAGAATTGTTCATTCTTCCTTTAAGGGACGTTGCAGGTGTTCTCTATCAATTCTGCTCTGCTTTCTACTCGTACCTTAGCCTGCACAGCACTATAATGTTCACATATCTTGATGGGGTCATCCAACTGTATCATTTTAGGGCTGAAGAAACATCTACTTACAGGCGTACTTATCGCTTGGTCTCTTCATTCATTTTATGGCGGAGGTTTGCCCGGATCCAATGATGGAGCGACCAAAAATCAAATCTTTCTATCATACAATTTTAAGCCGGAATGTAAATTACAATTGCATTATAAATTAAACTGATTGTATGAACCTATATATTAATTATTCCGTCTAATTTAGCATTCTGTTATATGGCACGTGTTTGTGCTTAAAAACAAGCGCCTTTGTGTAAATAGGTCGTTGAAACTTGAAAACTTCATACATGAAAATAGAATATGTTTGAGGTCTTATTATATATTAGCAATGAACGCCTGAAGAGAAATGTTGTACTGGTTTCGGCTATATGATTAATGGGGGCAAAAGGGGTTTCATTAACAAGCTAATGGTTTAATTTCCCCAAAAACAATTACAGTTAATTTAAATCTGTGATAACAGCCACAAAACAAGTAACATAGATTTTATTATTAACATCAAAAAGGGTTTTACCGGGCCATTCAGTTGAAACAAAGTAAATATTAAACAAAATACACCAAACAGTTAAAAAAAAAACAACACCACATCACCCCCACTTTTCAAGGGAAATCCTGCATAGGATCCCCCCCATCCCGACGGCCAAATGCAAACGGACGGTATTCCTATTGAGCCTAGGGTAAATAATAAACATGGATAGACATGACATGACATGTATAATGAAGTTGGTGGAAGGAGATTTGATTTGGTCGAAAATGACGACCCGCCCGAATATCACAAAACATCCGAGCTGGAAGATGACTTCATCAGCGAAGATGCCTTCCAGGAAAAGGTGCAGGACCAAAATCAGGAAGGATTTGCCTACTGGAGTGATTTATAAGATCTTGGAGGTGCATGCGATATGACTGGCATCTACTTCGTCCATTTATTTATAGGATGATGTCTAGCAGGGGGATACTCTTAAAGGGGCTATTGGGGCCAAGGATCAATCCACTACCATCGTAGAGCCGACTTCCACTCTTCAAGTACAATCCATCGCCGTAAGTATTGGACAAAGTACCTGGGCTGAGATGCAGACCACGACCCTGTGGTTTCACACAGCATACTTTTCCACCCTTCTTGAGATATAATCCGGATCCCACGGCTTTTTGGATGGCTGCACTACTAAAACCGCTCAAGGCACCCACACCCAAAGCAGGCAGCACGGTTTTGGCTAGCATAGGTAGCGCAGCAGAGGCGAGACCTGCAAGCATGGGGAGAAATCCACCCTCCCTTACGTTATACCTCACCTGCTTCGGGCTCATCTCCTAGACCATACCACCCTTACCACTCTGCAAGAGCTTGGTGATGTGCTGGATCTGCCGTTGAGTGAGGAACATCTTATGCCCACCAGATAGGTTGGCATGCAGCAATCGGACGCTCACGGGGCAACCATTCTTTGCCGCACGCTGGATCTTCTCTGCCTGCCCCTTCTTCAAGTTGAGACCGTACTCTTGATAATCCATTTATTTATACCTTACGCAGATGGAAGCGGATGGTGAGATGCGCCCCTCGCAGATCGATAGGGCGACCGTCTTGATCGGTCAGGTATGTTTGCATGTGGTTGATGTTCTTCAGGGTCACGGGTAAGTAGATCAGATTCTTAGGGGTCTGGATTGATGGTGGACTTTTGGGTGCCGTTGGCGTAACCGCCGTGGATAATATCACTATTCACGAGGATTCTATTGATGCTGGTGATATCGACGATATGCTCACCCTCCACGTATCCATTCGTTCTCCGGTCGTAGTTATACGTTCGGCGATCGAATTCAAGAACCGTATTCAGGCTATTGGGCACATCGAAATCCACTTGGTAGTTTCTGACGAGAGTGAGCGTTGCTCTCAGAGTCGCGCGGTTGGCATCGAGAAGAATCTTAGCCTTGTGTTTGTTGAGCCGCATTTGCCGCTGGATCTCATCATTGATATCGTCGATGCCATAGGAGCCGGTGCTCAGGACGATGGAAACCAGTGGGAACCTTCGTCTGGGAAGTAGCGGAAGGAATTATTTCCAGCATGGATATTGGGGATGGAGTAGTACGTCTCCAGATACACGAGGGCCATCCCGTAAGATTTCTCCTCACGCAGTCGGAGGGGTAGGTTGAATCGGGTCAAGATCTGACTATCGTCCCCAGAGACGATGAAGGAGAACCCATGCTTGGGTTCGGTATTGGTGGCGATTTTCCGCAAAAGTGAATCGTCCATTTATTTACAGGCGGCGACGTAGAAAGCGGATGCCAGTGTCTGCTTCTACTCTTCGAGGCCATCGCAGTGCTTCTGAATGTTTTTGGCTTTCACCAAGATGGCGAAGACTTCGGCGGGTCGGATGGCAAACAGTAGTTGAATATGAATTTTGTCAATTTATTTACTGCAGAGCTCAGCTTCAGTCTAAAATACGACGCTGATCTTCTGGCCATCGGATTCGAATTGGAGGATGCGATCGGAGATGACCAAGGCGTAGGCTTGGGTATTGGCGGCGACGTTCTGATCGAATCTTACCTT
>MJUU01053374.1:21456-32291 GCA_002080025.1 Modiolus philippinarum
CACGCGGCAGTGGTCGAAGATGGCGGGGTTGGCCTATTGATCATTACTCTTATCGGTCTGGAATGCGACGATCACTCATCGGGGACTTTCGGGGCTGCTTCGGGTGGAGAGGCGCCAGATGAATTCACGGCTTTCGGGGACGCCGATCGTATCGCACTGCCTCATGCGGAAGCCGATATTTATCTTCACCTTGCTCTCGATAGTCTTATGGAGCCGCAGCTTCTGGTCGTCGGAGGGCATCACGTGGGGGACGAACCAGGAGAGATTGCTGAGGACGATCTTCCCAGGATCGTTGATATTGGCATTATCCCGGAAGATGACGTCATTATCCGATGCGCGGACGAGAGTGAGCTCATGCTTGAAGCCGTAGACCAGCTTTTCGTAGTCCTGGGCAAAGCCGAAGATATGCTTCAAGGGGATGGTTAAGGAGAAGGACCCCTTATTGGCGGCCTTGGCGATGTCGTAGGCCTTCTGCGTGACAAACCCCAGATTCGCGGCGGCAGCAGCGGGGGAGGTATCTTTGACCCATATCTGGTTGAGACCTTGGGACTTGGAGAAATCGTCGTCAGAAGGCCCAGAATGGTGGTCGCGACCCCGGGATCGTTGCTCGATCGTCTGTCTGGAAAGCTTGTAGCTCATGGATTTGAAGAGGTATATCATTGCATTATTGATGAGGGAGATGAGGTTGGCATCGGCAAAGACCGACCCATCATTCTTCTGGAGCCTTCCTTCCAGCAAGAGGTAGCTCTGGGATGGATGGAGGAGATCCTGCGACTCGATGCTGAGGCGGATCTCGGTGCAGGATCTATTCAGCTGCGTCCCGGTGATGGGATGGTATTCGATGAATTCGTACTCCTGGACGCTTTCGTCGAAAGTCAGTCCTTCGGTGATAGTAAGCATATCAGCCATCATATATTTATTTATAGCGCTGGACGAAGTCGTGGATGGTTGCGATGCCGCCACCCGAGATGAGATTATTGAGGTGAGCCTGCTGCTGAGGGGTTCTCTTGGGCGGAGCTGGGGGCTTCATTTTGCGGGTCACTCGATGAACGACGTGGTCTACGGCCTTCGTCGCTCCTTTCTCCAAACCATTGATGGCTGCTTTAGAAGCGGCGCTCGCGGCCTTGCTTCCCAACGTCTTCGTTGGAAGAGGTGAATACTCGTCCGGCCAGACTGGCGATGGTATCGAAAAATCCTCACCCACAGACTGCATATCTCCGGCGATAACCGTGATTCACTACTAAAGGCATCGTAAATTTATTTAGAGGAGCTTTCGATGCAGCTTCTCGTACTCCTCCCTGCTGATATGCTTGGATTTCCTCATGGCGTCGAGGATGGCCACGATTTCGTTGCGCACCCCATTATTCCCAGCCTGGTAGCCGGCGGCGCAAAGATCGAGGCTATCCAGCAACTGGTCGAAGCATTTGGGAAGAAAGACGGTCCAGACGCCACTCCCATAGTTATCTTGCTTACAGATGTACGAGGTGATCTCCTTCCACTTCCTGCTTTTGCTAACCTTGGGGGTCTGGTACATGGCACTCGATGCTCGTAGGATATCACCATAGGTATTCAGGTCGCCCATCTCGAAATCTTCGGGATGCTACATGACCATGAGCTTCCATAGGCCGGGGGTACCCCTATAGCGCTCGCCGTCGACGATGATATCGTTACCGTCGAAAGTAACGGGGAGACTTCCGATCATGAAGGCGCCGTCTTCCACTCGCAATCCAAAGGTATGGTCGGCTTTGGGAGTCATACTGAGCTGAAGATAATGGGTTGCTCGCAGACCGGGATTGGTAGTCAGTGCTTGCCCAATGGGTAGTGGGTTGCCGTCGTCGTAATCGACGACAGGAGGAAGCGCTGGTACGGGGGCGGGAAGGGCGAGATCATCGATTTTTTTTGGTGATCTGGGAAGCGGTCTCCTTTTGCGTCTCGACTACGGGCTTGAATATCTTGGATAGGTCACGACTGAGTCCGATTTTATCCAGACGATGCTGCATATCGTTAGCCTGGATACTACGCTTGATATTCTTCAGGTCCCTAGCAAGCGCCTCACGCTGCTTAGGATCGATGATCTTGATGAACGTCATTTTATTTATAGGATCACGAACGCCCCTAGGTGATGGGACGAACGCTATGGGGCGATGGGAGGCGATGGGACGAACGCCCCTAGGCGATGGAACGAACGCCCCAAGGCGATGTGACGAACGCCCCTAGGCGATGGAACGAACCCTATGGGCCGATGGGAGGCGATGGGCTGAACGCCCCTAAGCGTTGATGCATTTGGTGAGCAGAAAAATTCCGTCTTCTCCACGATTTTATGATCGTACTCCCCAACCATCCGGACTTTCATGCCCGACCAGAGGTTGGTGAATTTGGGCATGGCAATAATCTCGTGGTGGATACGGTGCAAAGCCTTACCGCGATCGATCGGAGCTGCACACAGGCAGCATGCCATAGGAAATAGCCTCGAATGCCTCTTGCATTTATCGCTTGGTGATATAGAAGGGTACGTGCATTGATGGCCGCGAACAGTCTTGCTTTAGCACTGGGGTCCGGGCGACCACCGTCGGTAGGAATGGGAATTATAGGACCTTCCCTCGGAATCCTGCTCAGCGATGCAGCGAGCATACCTTTCGGCAACGCATCTTCCGCATCTACTAGTATATCCCGGGTCCATGCCGTAATAAACACTCGCTCCCACTGGTGCTCGCATTCAGGGGTCTTGGGAGAGTCCCTTTGATTTTCCAGGAAAAATTCCTGCAAATGATTCATTCTTTATCTTATACTCGATAGAACTCATCCAGATTGCATCGATACTTTCCAGCCGTCTTGGGGCTCGTGAGATCGATGGTCATGAATCCGTGAGGCCCAAGAGCGGTTGCATAGGGTATCGAACTGAGCCGGGGTGAGATTGCTGCAATGGTGCCGGCATATATGTTCTTAGCATCCTGCTCAAAGAGTGATATGAAGTTGGCATTCTCCCGGATCGATTGCCGCGGGAGCTTGAAGTAATTTTGGCAGAGGTAGAAGCAATCGACGTTATTATGACACCTACGCACGTAGTAATCTTTGCACTTGCTCTGCTTGCTGAGCATCAAGTCGTCAAAGACCATGAGATTCTTGCGAGAGTGGTCGAGGTCGCGGGGGTCGGGCACGTCGCTCACCGGCTCGAAGAAGAAGGGCTCGATACCACTTGGTTTGGGTGATGGCTTCATCACGTCCACCACGTCGATCAAGGAGTGCGGATAGCGATCCTTGATGGAAAGAAGCTCGCGGAAATCGTCTTTTGAAAATCCTTTCCCCAGCGGGCTGGTGCAGCGATTTTCCGCAGACGTAGAGTCGATCGTAGTAGAGCCATCCGTCGCGCAGGAGGAGGTTATTCAGCAGCGTCGTCTTGCCGCAGTCCGATTTTCCGATGTCGGGAATTACGCGGGACGCGACGTCCCCTTTCGTTGCATAGAGATTGTAACGTCAACGGCAACGTCGCCGTAGCTACATCGGTAGCATTCGAAGTAAACGTTTCAACAGAACAGCTGTGTTTATCATTCATTCCTGCCACGGTCCTAACATCCGATGATCAGACCTCGGATGGATCGCTGCGGCAGGAGAAAGTGATTATGCCTACTCGCGGTAGGCTCATCGTACATTAGGTCTTCAACGTCCATTTATCTATATAAAATGGCAATGTACTACTTGAAATGTCGAAAGCCCACCGATGCGCTGGGGGTCCGCAAAGTGGTGGCAAGCAATTGGAGGCTGCGGAAGGTCGGAACCTGCGCCGTCTGCGGCTCCAAGAAGTCCCAATTTATCGCTGCGTCAGGCGCCGGGCTCTGGAATAAGATGCTCAATCGCATGCCCGTGGAAATGCACTTACCGGGGCATAATTTCACCGGCTCCGGCACCAAGCTTCATAAACGTCTGAAGGCAGACGGAACCCCCAAACACTGGTCCATGCCAATCAATCGCGTGGATAAGGCCTTCTATCATCTCGCTCTCTGCTATGCTCAGCACCAGGATACGGCCGCCCGCAATTCCATCTGCGATAAGGCCATGCTCAAGGAGCTGGACGGCATCTAGCAGTCCACGGCCCGCGAGCGCATGGATCGAAGTATCGTCAGACCCATCATTGGCACCAAGGCACGATTTTGGCTGGGCGTGAGGACAAAAAAAGTAAGATAGTCGGATGAGCTAGCCGAAGAGCTGCATAAGCCAGTCCGACGCAAATTCCAGAAGCGTCGCGTGGTGGTGGACGGGGTGGACGAGACCTGGGCAGCCGATCTCGTAGATATGAGCGCCTTCTCCCATTATAATCGAGGCTTAAAATACCTCTTGAGCATCATCGACGTCTTCTCCAAGTACGGCTGGTTGGTGCCGCTCAAAGACAAGTAAGGTGCGACGGTGCGAGATGCCTTCCGGACCGTCTTCAAGGATCGCAAGCCCGAGAAGCTATGAACCGATAAGGGCACGGAATTTTATAATCGTGAGATGAAGGATCTGCTCCAGAAGCACGATGTCGAACTCTACGGAGAATGAGGAGAAATCGAGCGTGGTGGAGCGCTGGAATCGTACCATGAAGGAGAAGATGTTCAAGTACTTCTCAGCCAATTCTACGCGCACCTACCTCCCCGTCTTGGACGATCTCGTCCGCCAGTATAATATCACCAAGCATAGATCAATCAAAATGACTCCCACCGCCGCCAGCAAGAAAGAGCACGAGGGCAAGGTCTTCTGGAATCTTTACGGAGATCTCCCACCCATGAAGCCTCATCGATTCGACGTCGGCGATGAAGTCCGGATCATCAAGAAGAAGGGCACTTTCGAGAAGGGATATACTCCGCGCTGGACGGAGGAAGTCTTCGTCATCTTTCATGGCCCTAGCGACGCAGCCGTCGATCTATCGCCTCAAGGATTTCCACGGTGAGGAGATCCAGGGATCCTTCTACAAGCCAGAGCTCCAGCGCGCCGATCAGGAAGTCTATCGCATCGAGGATGTCTTGCGGCGACGAAACAAGGATGGGATCAGGGAAATCTTCGTGAAGTGGATGGGATATCCAGCATCTTTCAATTCATGGGTCAAAGAGTCCGACTGGCAATAAGCCCCTACCAGTAGTCTTTCCGGTCCCTCGATAGGGTGAGACCAGAATGTCTTGATTTACGCATGCCTCAGCTCGACGAAGAGCCTTAATGCGTCTAGATCTGCCTGCAGGCACTCGTTGACGGTTTTGGTGATGGGCTCATTGTCCGTCTGGGGGAGTGGGAGATTTAGCATGCGATACTTCTGCATGTCTAGGTTTACGATCTTCTACGGTCATCAGCTTTTTGGTTAGGTCTTTGAGGGATACGTCGTACTCCCTTTGCATCCGCTTGATGGTCATCTGCATCTGCTTAACTTCTGAATCCACCTCGTCCGTGTCTTTCATACTTTCTTTCAGCTGCTGATTGACCAATTTCTTCGTCACGGCGTCCGAGCTATCCCGCAGCAATCCAAGACTGGTGATGCGATGATCGTTCATATCCAGATCCTGAAGCATCCGCCAAACGGGCACGCGCTTCCTAGAGTGAGATCCAAACTTATCCATTTATCTTTAGGCCGAAGATGACCTCCTCGAGCGTCCGACCTTCTGAAAGAAGCTTCAATACGTGCAAGTAAAAGTGCCCACAGACCACGTCACCGCGACGCTAAAGCTCATCGGTATTATATCGAATCTCCGGCCTCAGATAGTCGACTATCTCGTCGGGTGGGGGTAGGCCGTAGGGATCGAAGTAGACTTTACATATATACTGGCCTCTCACTGATACTGCCGATTTCTGCTGAAATACATGAAGACTCTTTACCAAACCCTTCGGGAAGTTTTGAGTTTGATTTTTCTTCCGTAGTGCGACAGTGTTTTACCAGCAGACTAGATTCCTTGAGCTAGCCGGCAGTTTAGCGGCGAGCACTCTTTGACCCTTCTTTCAAAATTACGTTTTGTCTTATGCTTTTTCTGTTCCAAGATAGTGGTCATTGAGTTAGTAGTCTACCTGTATTGGGTTTTATTCGCGTGTTTATGATACTATAGGGAAACGGGATAGAGAAAGGGGAGGTTTGGGTACCCATAAACCGGTTTAACCCTACCACTGGCTTTTGCTGGTGCCGGTACCAAGTCCGGCTATCCCGAGTTCCTATCGTTATTTATGTTTGTCTCTTGTTTTCATTATTGTTTTTCTGGTGCAGTTTGCTTGTAAATTGTGGCATGTGATTGTAGTTCCTGGCCATTGTAGGTGTTTGCTGTTTTCCTGTTTTTGTAATTTGAGTTCTCCATGCTTATGCCAGCACGTCCAGTGCGTGCCGGGGCCATCTCGATCGTCGTGATTCAGGATGCCGCATTCGATAAGGTGTGGGGTGGGTGGTAGGGCATTGCGCATGAACACCCCTCTGAATCGAGGGATTCTTAGGGCAGCTTCCTCCAGCTCTAGATTCGAGAGGGGCTGGTGGGGTAGGAAGATGCCGTGCACTCGTATGCTGCTCATTTATCTAGGTATGGGCAGTCTGCATCCGCACCTGTCAGAGCCTGAATTGCGGGCCTCTGCGATTCGATAGTGTCCATGGGCGCGAGTGCTGATGCCGTCGTGAGGATGTGACGCTTGTCGTCTTTGGCGGAGAGCGCGATCTTGTCGGCGTAGATCTGATGGAGATGGCTGCGGAGGATGCTCATCGGTCGGTGGACCTCCTGCTGGGTGGTGAGGCATCGCTTATTACTGTCGTAGGCGATGCTGCGCTTGATGACGCACTTGATGACTCCCTTCTTGGGGGTCTGACCATCATCCACCTTGAAAGCGTATAGCTTCGCCCGGAGCCCCACGAAATCGGTCATGATCTTGCCGCCGCACTCGTCCTTGAATACTCCTAGGACTTTCTTATTCTTGTCGGTGGGGATGCCGGAGGGATGCTCGACGGGGTAGTTGGACGTTTCGAATTTAGCCTCGACATGCGGAGCGATATCCTGGTAGAAGTCGTCGGTCTTGATCTCATAGGCCAAGCTGTCGGTGTCGGTGAAGAGGAGCCGCGCGCGATCACCGTACATCTTCCTCATGAATCCATAGTGGAAATCGTACATGAGGAGCTTCGAAATATCCGCGCATCCGGATATTCTCCATGGTCTTGCCAAAGACTGAATTGACCATGAGCTTGAAGAAATCCTTCTCGGAGTCGGTTTTGGCCTTGGCGCGAAGAGCGGTATTCTGATCCACGTAGTGCTTGAGCCATGGGGATTGCCTGAACCTGATGATTTGACGGCATTTCGTAAGGTCATGCCCATCTCCAAATACATCTTGAGATTTCGATAGTGGAGCGTATATTTTTCACGCTTGCCTAGATGAGGCACGAGCTTTACGTTCTCGGGTACGAGAGGGTAGTCGTTGAGGGCGTCGTGAAGATCCTGCGGATATTCCAGATCGCTTTCTACCATGGCGCCATATTCGTGATTGTCGGGATAGCTTAGAATCTCGTCGGTCTCCTCCGGCTCCACCCATTCAAAGTCCCCCGTGGGAGGAGGCTGCGACATCGCCCATCCGTAAAGATTATTGACATCGAGGTAGGTGAGATGCTTGGTGGGCTTGGAGCTATCGTAGCTCTCCATGTAGGGGTTATTGGCCTGGGCATGGCGGTGGGAGATCATGGCCACCCCTCCCCTGGTTGCCTGCTATATCTGGATCGGAAAGAAGCTCCAATCTTTGCCCAGTGGATTTGAGGGCGGCGTCGTAGGACAATCTGGGCGATGTGTAGTAGTTGGCAGAATCAAGCCCATAGTGAGTATGGCAGATGTTCCAGAAATTCTCGTAGATATCTTCCAGCAGCAAGACGTCGGTTTCTAGGTAAAGATCGTGATAATCGCGTAGGGTCTTGTTCTCGAAGGCCTCCCAGACTATCTGAGCGTGCGCGTAGTCTTCGTCGGTTATGCCTTCCCCGTAAAGTTTGCTGTAGAAGGCTTCTTTGGGTGGGGCTGAGTCTCTTCCAGCTTGGCTAGTCCATCCATATAATCGTAGGGAAATACTCCGTCCCGAATCATCAGCTCGTGGTGATTGCCGAATATCGCCTTCACGGTCGCGAATTGGTCGGGGGTCAGAATCTTTGCTAGATTTTCAAGCTTATTCGTCAAAAACCTGCATGAGTCGACGAATATCATTTCCAAATTATCCACTTGCTTGGAGAAGCTGATATATTTCTCATCGGCACTGGCTATGCAGTCGATCTTACCCTCAGTGTATCCAAGCTCCTTGACGAAGATGTGAGAATCATACCCGAACAAGTTGTGGAAAAAGATGGGGACGTACTTCGGGAGCTGGAAGTCCAGATTGCACTGGTTGTGTGCTGCGCCGCGATATTTCCCGGTAAGATAGTCGTGGTCCCGAACCTTATCTCCTCCCAATTCATCCCCGCAAATATGGCAGTGTGTGCTTTCTTCGAAGCTCTCTTTGTCCTCGTCGGTCATCACCATGGGCTTGGTCTCCTTGTATATCTTACCTATTGCCCGCACTTCCTCTTCGATGCACTGCACGAATTTCTTGGCCGCATCCTCCCCGCAGTAGACGACCGGATCTCTGTAGTCCCCATGAGCATATTTTACGTGATAGCAGAAACCTGACGGTCGCTGTAGCTGGTAAGCCTTGGCGTAGGAGTGTGATGGATCTGGCTGGCAGCTGCTGAGCTTCTCCGTGAAGCACTCAAAGTCCGCATAGATGACGAATGGAGCTCTCATCCTCTTTTTGTGATTGCGGAAGGCTATCGCGGCCCCTTCTTCCGGCATTTCGATCCTTACCGCATCCTTTCTGGCTGCAATATTCCATATGCTCGTCCATCCTTCTGGCTTCAATATTCCATATGCTCGTCCAAGATATCCTGCCTGGAAAAGAGAGAAAGGCATCTGCGGTAGAAGAAAAGCTCATGACCGTGCTCCGTCAACTGGGAGCTCAGAAGTCGAGAGAGGCTCTTGATCCAGCAGTAATGCTGCTTGCCTTCGCGAGTCAGGAAGAAGAGATCTACGTGGGTGGGGCCCGTATTCTTGGATATCTTGATGGGGTAGATCTGAAGATCCTCTTCCTCATCTTCACCCTTCTTTACACCATCGAAGCCATAGACGTTGACGTTAATGGTGGGATTCTGCCTCTCGAATTTATCGATCGCCTTGAGCGAGACCGGGAAGTCGATGCCTTCGAATTTTAGCTCATCTTCCCACTTCTTGTACTGAGCTACGCGGTGGGCATGATTGCTGTCTACCTCATCCTGATGAAGGGCCGCCAGCACCGCCCACTGGAAGCAGCGATCATCTTCATTTTTTCACATTGATGATCGCCTTCTTTTTCGCGAGAGTCGATGGGATTGGTATGAAGGAGCCCCCCTTGAGTGGCTTGAATTGGTTGAGATGTATTTCTAGCTTTTCGATGTGTCCGAACGTCCACACGCTCCCTTCCCGCATGTACTTAGCCATATTTTCCTTGACCTTCTCCATCATGAAGGCAATCTCCAAATCGAGGTCAGATGATTGGGTGAGGGTAGTCATTTCTGATCGAAAATAAGGGGTGTTTCTGGTCGCGGGGTTGGTCTTCACCATTTCTGCTAGAAGCACTAAGTGCACCTTCAACCCCTTCTTTTTGGCAAGAGCATCTGAGATCGTAGTGGAGATTGTGCACTGACTTACTTTGAAAAACGTGGCTACGTCATGCGACTTTACGGGTTCGATGACGACCATGCCAAATGCGCCATTCAGAGCTTCCCGCCTATCGGTGACCTTGATCTCATCCTCGACTGGGGCATTTTTGATATCTTCTTCGACCAGTTGGATCAGATCATCTCTCTTGAGCTGAGAGTACTTGATGATGCCGCGATTCTTTGCCAACGCTTTCAGCTGTTTCTTGCTTAAGACTTCCTGGCGGGAAAATTTACGGGTGGTTTTCTCCTCGATGAACTTCACCAAGGCCTCCTTGTTCTTCCTACTGACCCACCTCAGACCCTCATCCTTAACTATTTGGCGGAAGGTCTTCATGGTCTCTTTGACCACTATCTTACTCTCGACGGGGATGGGATCCTCCTCTTCCGTCTCGCTTGGTTGCCTATTATGCCTTCTGCAGAGACCGTCCTTCCCGGGCTTGCTCCTTCTTCCTCTTGAGTGGGTAGCCGCAGATGGTCTTCTGCTCCCTGGTTGATGCTCAAATCGCTGGACTTGCTCCGCCCCGCAATTTTGACACTGCTGGGTGTGCTCATCCGCCTGCGCCAGGTTGGGAGCATTGCAGAATTGATGCTGCTGCTTTTGGGGGGTTGGGGTGCTTTCTTCCAAATCTTCTTCATTCTCCAGAAAGAAATCCATCTTATTTCTTTCGGATGTCATATCTTCATTTATATTAACCTTTGACATCCTTCCCGAAGGTGTCCTGATCCCCACTTTCCTGTGGGACGACTTGTCTATCAGTGACATATGCCATTCTTGTTTTTACCCTAGGCTCAATAGGAATACATTCCGTTTGCATTTGGCCGTCGGGGTGGGGGTCCTGTGCAGGATTTCCCTTGAAAAGTGGGGATGGTGTAGAATCGGCCTTTTCATACTACTATCGCCGGCTCAAAACTTATTAGCAGAAAAGGTCCTGTCCCATTTATCATGACTCATTATTGTCTTTTAGAGTTTCTTGTTTTGTTTTAATTAATTGTAATGTTAGTATTTGGATATGGTATACTATGATAGGCCTAGGTACCTGTACATACGACAATCAGAGACTTATGAATCAGTTTAAATAGTTTTTCCAATGATTTGTATAAAATGCCTGGTTTGTACTAGAGACCAGAGACATATAGATAATTA
>MJUU01053374.1:47564-60122 GCA_002080025.1 Modiolus philippinarum
GTGTAAAACATGAGTGAAAATGTTTTATACCTATCTATCTGGGAGGTTGAAAATTGGTAATGTCACTCAATTTGTGTTTTAAAAAATTCATTTCTGAATTAGGAGTGAAAAAAAAATCCATTTGTGACAAATTTGTTAAATTTCACACGTCGCTGAACAAATTCACTTATACAATTGATTTATCTTTTTCAGTTGGTATACCCACTATCAAATGGTGTGGGGCAGAGGGAGATTACAATGTAATGGTAATGGAATTGTTAGGACCTAGTCTGGAAGATCTCTTTAATTTTTGCTCTCGGAAGTTTAGTTTGAAGACTGTTTTATTATTGGCTGATCAGCTGGTAATTAGAAATTGCGTTATTGATTCTTGTTTTTGTTGCTAAAGTATTCAACACAGCACAAAAATGACACAAAATTTAAATCTAGCATATCCAACTTCAATTACATCAAGTCAGATGTTCTAAGATTATCTGCTACAATGTACATATAGACAATATAAGTACACAATATCAAAGAGAAGAACATTAAGGAAGAATCAGCAAGTGGCCATGAAGATGACGTGTTCTTGTGAATAGTTACTTGTGCCATCAAGTTAGAAATAGGGCTTGATGTTATTAATGTGTACATGGTGTAAGTTCAACACTTTGCAGGACTAGTATCAGTACATATCATGTATTGATTTAGTTCTGACTGTTGTACACCATGAATGTAACAGTAAATATCTACTCATTGTCAGTCTCATGAATTCATGGATGGATGCATTAAGTTATTATGATATTAATGGAAACAGCCAAAACAAACAAACCATTGATCTTATTTCAAACTACAAACCAGACCTTGGGTCAATTACTTTGAAATGTAATTAATTAAATTACAATTACATTCCAAATTTCCTCAATTAAATTACAATTACAGCATTTTCTTTGTTGCAATTAATTAAATTACAATTACTTAAGGAAAGTAATTAATTAAATTACAAATTATATTTCAATGTGGCACTTCATATGATATGTATGATATGATACAAAACTTAAAGGGCGAAACCCAAGGACAATTTTCAACAAGCAATTTTGATAAAAGGTAAAATCTACAGGAAAACAGATATTTTGGGTCTGCTAACTTATATTTCCATCAACTTTTCAAAATTGCGATCTAAACTATAGATCATGGTTATAATCAAATTACTGCATCTGTCAGTTGCCCTTTTCTTTGGTCCCAACTGAAAAATTGATAAGTTAATGTTCACGAAAAAACATTATTTGTCATTAATGTTATTTTTTGTTGGTTTTCATTTTCATCATGAAGTATTTATGTATTTCTTGATGAATCTACAAAAAAATAACAGTTTTTTAGTGTTCGTCATGAACACTTTAGGTATCGGTCCAGCTTGAATTGGATAAAAATAGATGTTGCAGGGCGGGAAACTTTTAAACAGGTTAAAAATCTCCTTATAAAATTGTAAATAATACAGTAAAATTACTGAATAATCTGGTAGAACGTTACATACTATTTTTCCTGAAATGGTAAAAATGTTTGAACACAGCTAAAGTGGGAATCGAGGTGCTTAAAGGCTTTAAAGTGATGGCGGATTGAAACTAAAAAGGAGGTGTCGAATAGGCTTGAGTATACAGTACGAGACGTTTGTAATACACCCAAACCAATTTCAATTACAACTTCGCTTTTATTAAACTTATTAAAATTCCTGCATTGAGAAATTAAACGATTATCGAGTACATTATTAAAATGAAAAAAAGGGCCTATTTGTTTCACGCGTAGGATTATGAAAAATTTAAAAAAAAAATATCGAAGATGTCAAAATGGTTTCTTTATGAAAGTTGTTGCACATACCTGCCAACTTTCACGATTTTGGCGTGATCTACACGATTTTAACCTTCTGTCGTGACCCTGAAACAAAAATTTGGCACAAAACACGATTTTGAAGAAATTCACACGAAAAAATGTTTGTTTACACGATTTTGGCTGAAGGGAGATAATCTACTAGTATATTCTCGAAAGGGAGTTAACCATATTCTCGATATTAGCCAATCAGAATCGGGGTTACATCGATCTCATGCGGTATTCGCGTGAAAAACAGCTGATTGGATCCGGCATGTAAATAATCGTAAATATGACGAGTTTGGTTGACTTTTTTGTTGATTTTAAGGCTTCAGCGACGTAAATAAAGTTATGTAACTGGATGGACCACCGGCAATCATAGTGAACAGTTCTTGAGTTATGAATCAGGGTTCACAATCCCTGATACAACGAGCTGCAAGCACCACATGATGGCTATGCGAGTGACTAGGTCGTTGCAAGTTCCACGTTCTGCAGAGTTTGCATAGTTGATCTGAATAGCCTTAATGACGTTAACAAACATATTGGTACTGTAATGCACGAAAGGTCACTCTAAATCCCAGAACACCACTCTTTTGACTGAATCAGAAAAGGCAAAAATATTTTAAAAATGTAATGCTTGCTTTATTTATAGAAGGATGAAATAAAAGGAGAAATGCAGTAAATGTACACCAGGCAACTAATAAAGGAGAGAGTGGTTTCATTAACATACTTACAATCTTTTAATTTCCCCAAAAACAGTCAACTGTAAATTCAAATAACAGCAACATAATGATGAACAGCAAGCACTGCTTTTTGTTTCCCTTTTACAGTTAAAATTTAACAGAACATAAAACACCAAATGGTCCAAAAACAGTTCACAACTGATTTATTTGACCAAAAATATTTAAGAACCAGCTGAAATGCCCAAAACACAATAAAAGAGGAATGTCTTGCCTCCCTCAATAAAAAGTAAAGTCTTCTATAACACCTAGATGTTTGTATTTGATAAAAAAGAGCATCAAGTATTAGACAAAAAAACTTAGCGCAAAACGCCCTGAAATCTCACACGACTGAAAAGGAAGGTCGCGCATGAAAACCCCCATGAAGATAATTTCTCTATAGTGATATCAATATGATAATAATAATAATATTTATTCAGGCAAGTGCATACAGTCATATCATGTACACATAAAACAATATATAAAACAATGTTAAGCAATGAATACCGGTAGTTTCAAAACTATATATATTGTAATATTGAACACATAACCAATAAGGTCAAAAAGACTTATTTTGAATGGGGTCCTTGTTAATAATTACAAAAAATACCTAAAAGTCTACTCATATGTCCTATAAGCAAATACAAATAAACCTAAATGAACAAGTACATGTATTAAATAAAAATGGCGGAATAATACCACTGAGACACCTTAAACTTCAACACATACGAACACTTTCAGCTCTTATAGAGCTTTGATTTGTATTCTATGTTTGGTAAGAGAGAAACGGAACATTCTAACTCGTATGTGATTTCTATGGTTTTGAGCAGATATCATTTTTTTCCACGTTTGAAAGATATCAAATTTCACATAATGTTGTTAATACACTTTTTATATATATATATTCATCCATTTTATTATTTAAAAAAGAAAGAAAATTAACATAATTTGACGTGTTGTTTTATCTTAGTATTAAAATGTATTATTTTGTTTTTAAATCAATTAAAACCTTTAAATTTGATTGCTGCAAATTAGTATGTTTATACAACATTTACACTCTAAATATGTGTAGTAATTTACATTTGAGGACAGGAAATGTCAATTAATGAATTAGATAATATTTCTCTAAATTTACTGTCACTCATATCAACGACTGTGTATATGTGGAATAGTAATATATAATTTGAAAAATGCTTGATGTTTAGGAGCATGAACATGGTAATGAATATGCATCAAAATGCTATTTATATAAAAAAAAAGAGAACAAATACCAGTACATATGGTTAAATAAATTCAAACTGTCACATGAGTTTAAGACAATAAATTGCGTGAAACCAACCCTTGCATTAAATAACTATTGGTAAAAAATTATGAAATAAAATTAGTGGTGTTCCTGCAAAATAATTCCAATATATTGGAATGTTTCAACAATTTTACTTGAAATTCAAATTTTCAGGTTCTCAACACCTTTAGCTAACTATTTATTAAACCCTCATTTGAGTAACGAAGTTGGATGTCATTGATATAATTGTTAATGTATGCATTTTGCCCTAAAATTCCCATATTGATTTTGTGGAATTCAAGTGGAAAATATATTCTTAAAAACATAACTACCCAATCCCACAAAACACACGAAAAAGTAATGTTTGACAAACAAAATTAGCCCCTTTTCTGATGTACATGTAGCATGTGTTTTAAATTTCAATTTCTGACTATACATCCAAGTATATGATAGTCCTTGAATTTAGTATTAAAAATTAACATTGTCATTTGTAAATACATATATTACTATTATTTTAAAATAGGTGATAATGTATAAAGTAGAAATATTACAAAAGTATTGAGAACATTTTCTCTATCTTTTGCCTTAAGATGTTATCTAAAATAAAAGTCTGAATTTATACAAAGAAATTTCAAAATACATGTAAATCAAACTTGTTCACAAGTAATTGAAAAGTAATTGAAAATGTAATTGTAATTACATGTTTTTTCAGTCCTGTAATTAATTAAATTACAATTAGATGTTATNAATGTGTACATGGTGTAAGTTCAACTCATTGCAGGACTAGTATCAGTACATATCATGTATTGATTTAGTTCTGACTGTTGTACACCATGAATGTAACAGTAAATATCTACTCATTGTCAGTCTCGTGAATTCATGGATGGATGCATTAAGTTATTATGATATTAATGGAAACAGCCAAAACAAACAAACCATTGATCTTATTTTAAACTACAAGTACAAACTACCATTTAAAACTTGTCTTATATGAATATATATGTAGTGGGGTTTCCTCGGGCTTAATATAGCACAAACTCGATAAACATTTTACAGTGCGTTCTTTATTTCGTATAGTGTTCAAGTGATACATATAGAAAATACCCTGAAATAACAATGAATACATTTTACTATCATAATTTAATTAGTTCTGAATGAACAGTAATGGTAAAAATGATAATTTTAAACAATACCAAATAAGAAAATACCTAGTTTTCCTTTATATGTCATGACAGTTAATTATGGATAGATGAATCAAGAAAAACGATATATTCATTTACAAATTTAGAGTAATATGTTCAGTGTTTCCCACAGAAATTTTCAAAGGGCATGGAAAATCTTGCCTTCCAATCGGGGCACAGGGAAAATTGATAAAAATGTGTAAATATTGAATAGAAACAATGTTTAAACCCAAAGGGCAGAAGTGGAATGCAAAAGAGGGCAGGGCGGAACACCCTTCTAAAACAAGCTAGGGGAATCAATAATGTTTGTCATTGTGATTTATCATAGCAAGTCTATGGCTGTACTATAATACAGCTTTAAAAGATGTGATTTATACAATTATGACAGTTGCAAGTTTGTGGTTCCTGGGACACAGCTATTTCCCCGAACAAAATTGAAAATTGAAAGCACCAATGCCAATGGATGTCAACCATCAGTAACTCTTTGAAGTTAATAGTCTCAAAGGCCATGTTCATGGTAAAAACATCTGCTGAGTTATGATGAATAGAATAATCGACAGAATAGAAAAAATATATGTATATGTAAGGATAAAAAGACATGAATGATAAAATTCTACTTAGCCTCATTGTTTATATATTTTCTTCAGATTAGTAGAATTTAATATATTCATTCCAAGAATTAAATTTTACGGAACTTAATTGTTTATATATATTTTTTTCAGATCAGCAGGATTGAATATATTCATTCCAAGAATTTCATACACAGGGATGTGAAACCTGACAATTTTTTAATGGGACTTGGAAAGAAAGGAAATCTTGTGTATATTATTGATTTCGGACTTGCAAAAAAATACAGGGATGCTCGTACACATCAACATATTCCATATCGGGAAAACAAGAATCTCACAGGAACAGCTAGATATGCTAGCATTAATACACATTTAGGGATAGGTAATTGATTTGTGTGTTAGAGATTGTAACTTCTCTAATTTCTAGCACATTTAAGCAACGCCTGACCGGTGTGATAAAAATATTTCTCGTCTCTAGTGAGAGAACAACTCGCATGCAATTTCCTGCCAAATCTATTGGGAACATAATCCTCGGTGTTTTATATTAAATCATTAGAGAAACATTTTCTACAACTTAAACCTGTTAACTATGAAATTTCTCGCATCTTGTGAAATAAATTTTCAATGTTTATAAACTTGGCAAGCCTCATTTTCAAACATTTGCAAAATTTATTTAACTTGATGCGAGAAATTTCATAATCAACTTATTTCTCGTTATAGAAACTATATATCTAAGCTATAACCTGTATGATTATTACATTATAGAGTAACATAACAAAGCTTTTGATAAACGATGTAAACTCTGAAAAAGTTGTCATTTAGGTAGT
Source organism: Modiolus philippinarum (assembly GCA_002080025.1). Classification (NCBI taxonomy): domain Eukaryota; kingdom Metazoa; phylum Mollusca; class Bivalvia; order Mytilida; family Modiolidae; genus Modiolus; species Modiolus philippinarum. Next base: position 53,979 of record MJUU01053374.1, read on the forward strand.
AGATGAACTATACACAGATAGAATAAAGTCTTTCTTTCACATGATAAATACTCTGGTAAATATACAGTACACTCAGAGTGTTTCAGTTCCAAAACACCCTGGTCTGACATGAGAGAAACCACTGACAATTGCTGGTGAATATGTTTCTATGTAATTAACAATGTTCAGGAAGTTTGCTGGTGTTTTCACAGACATATCGAAAACTGCCAGACCGCCAGACATGTCTGGTAAAAATAAAGTCGGCCTGGCAGTATTTTTGGGCCCACCAGACCAAAACTCTGGCAAAAAATTGACCTCTATCTCATTTACATATTGCTTTGGTCTGGCCAGTTTGGTTTCGGTCTGGTAGTTTTTTTCTTAGGTGCCAGACTAAATGTCTGGCAAGTTGTCAAAACTTTCGATTTGTCTGTTTTCACAGACATTTGCCGATGTATGTCAGACCTGAGTGATTGTAACGGAAACACGCTGGTGTACTGTAATCATGGATCGTTGATATTATATATTATTTGGATGTTTTTCAAATAGGCACAACTTCATATACCAGTTTGATTACTCTAATTTTTCATATCGCAGACATTGCAATGTAAGCAGTATTTACCATTGTTTCTTTTTGAGGCAAAATAAACAATACCGTATAGCGGGTTATTTTGACGTGTGTAAAATTTGGCGGTTTTAAAATGAAAATGTATACGAAAAAAATTGGTGGTTTTTATTTTCGCGATTATGTAAAAATATTTCCTTTGTTACTAAAAAGAAGTGAGTTTCGGTTTATCATAAGTGTTGATCAACATGAAATATTCAAGAAAAGAATGATTATTATCCTTTGATATTATATAATCTTTATAGCCATTAATCAATTATTTAGTAAATTACATGTAATTTATATAAGTACCTGCATTTTCAGTAATTTAAAATATGTGTCACTTACACAGCTTGGCCTGAATACAAACTTCAGACATGCACAAAACATAGAGATATCCAAGCTGTTATGATACATATTAATTAATTTCCAAAGGTAATAATTAAAAAAAAATGTTTTAATATATAAACTGTAGAATAAAATTTGGCAGAATTTATTTTGGCGATTTAAGCTGGACTGCTAAAATATGCCAAAATTAGCACCCCGCGAAAATAACCCGCTATACAGTAATAACTATATAGTCACTTCTTACACTTCCTAATATTATATCTTTTGAATTCTTTATCATTAGCAGGGGTTGATTTACAAATAAGTTGTCAACTTGCCAATTGGACAAGTCATCAATAAATTACTTGCCTTCCTAAATCAACTTGCCCATCCAAATTCTGAATTGAAGATAATAAAATTTCAACTTGACAAGCCCACAAGTCATCATCATATTTAAATTGCCCTGTACAGATTTTACTTGAAGTGGGCAAGCAGGAGAGTGCTTAAATCTATCCATAGTTAGATGTATATTGAATCTAAATGATATGGCCTTTATATTTTACATATATTATTGATGGTAAGACCTTTCATTTGATAGGTACATGTATCCTAATTTCTCAGAGGTTTCATAGATTACCCTTCTTAAATTCTTCTTGCTTCCCGGGAACATCTGTGTTTCACAAAGCAAATTTTGTTTTCTTTCATTGAAATCAGTGACTTGTTTTTAAAATCTTACACATAATTTTTCTCAACCTACGCTGGACAATTTAGCTCCTAAGTGCTTAATTAAAAAATAAGTCGGGTGAAATGCAAACAAAATATGACATTTTCCAATGTATTACCCTTCTAAATTCCGTCTCCTGTTAGTTAACATTTATCAATTTATGCCCGACCGTGTTCTCATTTCAAAGGAGCCAATCTATTATGAAAGCTTTCGTAATACATATCAGGTTAAATAAGGTACGAATCGGCCAAAGTCGTGACGAGTGCAATGTACACATGGAAATAAATCGATCATTTAAATTTCAAACGATTAAAGTCCTCTTATGTTTAAAATAAAATTAGGACATCCTTGTAGGAATAATATTGGTAGCGTTTTATTATTATGGCAATGTAAACAATGATTACACACTAACAAGTCAGCATTCTTTTTCCACATTGCACATCATTATACCCCCGCTCCGTAGGAGAGGGGGGTATACTGTTTTACCCTTGTCCGTCCGTCTGTCTGTCCGTCAGTCTAGAATATCTTTCGTCAAGGATTTCTCAGCTTGTGTATGTAGTAATGATTTGATATTTGATCTGAAGCTTTGGCATGATGAGTTGTACCGTGTCTCCCCTTTTCAAGTCCGTCACTTTTCTACTTCCTGTTTGACGAAAACTTTGATTTTTCCCATTATAGACATACATTGAAATTTTTCGTCAAGGATTACTCAGCTTGAGTATGTAGTAATGATTTGATATTTGGTCTGAAAGTTTGGCATGATGAGTTGTACTGTGTCTCCCCTTTTTCAAGTGCATGATTCATCTACTTCCTGTTTGACGAAAACTCTTGATTTTTCCCATTATAGCGATATATTGAAATTTTTTGTCAAGGATTTCTTAGCTTATGTATGTAGTAATGATTTGATATTTGGTCTGAAGCTTTGGTATGATGAGTTGTACCATGCCTCCCCTTTTCAAGTCCATCACTCATCTACTTCCTGTTTGACGAAAACTTTGATTTTTCCCATTATAGCCATACATTGAAATTTTTCGTCAAGGATTTCTTAGCTTGTGTATGTAGTAATGTTTTGATATTTGGTCTGAAGCTTGGGTGTGATGAGTTGTACAGTGTCTCCCCTTTTCAAGTGCATAACTCATCTACTTCCTGTTTGACGAAAACTTTGATTTTTTCCTTTAATGCCATAAAGTTAAATTTTTCGCCAAGGATTTCTCAGCTTAATTATCACTGCAACTGTGCAAATGCTTGTATTGTGTCCACCCTTGTACTGTGTCCACACTTGTATTATGTCCACACATACTTAACTTAGCATCGCCATATTGATTCAGTGTTCAACGAGCGGGGGTATAACTGGCTGCCATTTGGCGACAGCTCTTGTTTTTTCATACCATGACATTCTGTCAGTATAAACACTTCTGTTACGCATGTATCAGGAACATTTGACCTGAGGTTGCAGGCATACGATTCATCCCAAGAATTCATTTTTTCATGGCAGTAAATAATTAAGTCATGTTATATTTTCTTTAATTTTCAAGCTTTTTTATATGTTCACTCGATAAATTTAACTTGAAACTGCTTTATTTCTGCATATTATAGCTTGAAATAATGAAATCTTCTGAAACCAAAAAAATTGAAAAATCACAGCTCATATTGCTTTAAAATATGACAGTTTTGCTCACTAAGTAGAAAAATGCATGGTGTATCTATGGATACAATCACATCTTGCCAAAATGTATACAAATGAATTGCCGAATAAAAGGCTTTTGCATGCATAAGATTACATTTAAAATCAGCAAATATTTCAAAAGTTTAAGAAATTTCGTCTTTTCTTGAATTGAGCTCAGCAAAACTAGAGAAAAAGATGAATAATTTCTTACATTAGGTGAAGATATCTAGATCTTAAATTTTGATTGAATATAAGTACCCATTCTTCCGTAAAATACAGATAGAAACATCGGAAAACATATGATGTATGAGAAGAGTTGTCACCATTTTAGTGCTCTGTTCTTTTTATGATGCTTAGTCATGGTAACAATTGTTGTATCACAAAAAAAGATGCTTCTGGCTGGCCTTTTACCCCTGGAAGATGGGGTAGCATTTATCAATCTTCCATGGGTCATCATCTTCTCCTGTAAACTACCATTTACAGAAGATAAACAGTTTTGTATTTGAAAAACATAGTATTTTCATATTGTATCAGTTGATAGTAATCAGTTTAAAAGTAAATGCCTTTCAGAAAAAAGTCATTTGCGGATCCCCAACTTTGTTAACTATTTAATAATTAATTTCTGAGTTAGGGAAATTTCATATCTGCCTATATATGAAATTATTTATATACTTCAGAACAAAGTAGAAGAGACGACATGGAGTCATTAGGATATGTTTTTATGTACTTTTTACGTGGAAGTTTACCGTGGCAAGGTTTAAAAGCAGCTACAAAAAGACAAAAATATGAGCGTATAAGTGAAAAGAAAATGTCCACACCAATAGAGGAGTTATGTAAAGGTTTTCCTTGTAAGTAATACACAAGGTTGTGTATTGTAATACCACATATAGCTTTGCACAATACACACCAATACAGGGGTTTATATAATTGTTTTGTCTTTAAGTAATTGGAACTTAACTTAGTCACAATCATGACAATAGTCCTCTAGGTCTGTACCTATTTTAAGGTAGTTGCCAGGGAACACAGTTATAACCCTGGAAACAAAGTTTTGGAAGGATGAAAGAATCACCCAGTCAGTCAGTTCATGTTCTTTGTCAATCCATATCCTCCTAAAAAGGCTGCGTGGATTTTGATGAAATATTGCAGTTTAAGTATACTTGAAGATATGCATGAAGTAATATGGTTGCTGCCAGAAACTTTGAAAGGAAGATAATTCGCCTTTGAATATTTTCTTGAAAAAGGGGGAACCTTGTAAGTGGATGTCCTCTAAAATGGCTGCTTGGATTTTGATGAAATGTTATACAATTGTAAAATACCACATGTAGATGTTCATGAAGAAATATGGTTGCTGCCCAAAATTTTGAAAGGGAGATCATTTGTCAGAAAAGAGCTGGGACCTTGTCGGCAAATGTCCTCTTGAACAGGTTCTTGGATTTTGATGAAGTGCTACACAGTTGTAGTATGCCATTTGTAGATGCACATGAAGTAATAGGTTGATGCTAAAAAAATTTATTGAAGATAATTCATCTTTGAATATTTTCTGGAAAAAAAGGGGGGGGGGTAACTTGTCAGTGCCTCCTCTTTAACTGCTGCTTGGTAACACAGTTGAAGTATTCCTCTGAAGATGTTCATGGAGTAATATGGTTGCTTCTCAAATTTGAAGTGGAGAATAATAAATAATGGGGGAGGTACCTTGTCAGTGCATGTTCTCCTAAAAAGGTGCTTGGATATTGATGAAATGTTACAGTTGAAGTAAACCACATAAAGATGGGCATGAAGTAACCTGGTTACTACTCAAAATTTTGAAGGAATGATAATTAAAATAGGAGGGTACCTAGTCTTAGCATGTCCTCCTAAAGGGATGCTTGGAATGATGAAATGTTATACAGTTAAAGTATACCACCTGGAGATGGGCATGATGAAATATGGTTGCTGCTCAAAATTTTGAATTGAGGATAATTAAACTTAGTGTATTTTCTGGAAAAAAGCAGGAGGTATATTAAATACCGTTTTTTGGTGTGTATTAAACGCATTGGTGTATAAAATGCACCCCCTTTCTCAGAGGAAAAGAATCAGAAAAAATCTAGTTCGTGTGTAAAAAACGCACGTAAATTTTCAACAACATGTTCTGTCCAAAAATGTCTAAGAGACGCCGAGAATTACCTTGTGGACTGAATTAAATGGAAGACATGATGCTTTATTCACTTATATTTAGAGGAATAACTGTATCTGTATTTATTTACTGGTTTGTTCAAACATTTTGGGAAATTTGCAAACGAAAAACATTGATTTCGTACACACAGGAAGTTTATCTCAAAAGGTAATTAAAAGTCAAAGGCGGTTACGGATACGTAAATATTACTGTTTGACTTTGGTAAATTTTTAAGTGATATTCCCTTATTGATCTTCATAATCGGTTTATGCATTAATTAACTTCATTTAAACTATCCCTTTTCATAAATATAATTACATTATGACTTGAAAGTATCGTCTATCCCTGAAACCCGGAAACGGTTTCACCTAATCAAAACAAATATGGCGGACACGATCGACATGAAATTTCGGGCACCGGGAAATCTCTGAATGTACATGTTGTATACATAGAAAACAATACACATCTAATCATGTTAACATAAGCAAACTTTGTTATCATCAAACACAGGTTCGTATCTGGATCACAGAAAGGATTTTATACTTATTTCCAATGTCATTTCCGGTCTGAAGTTAAGTTAGACGGTGGTCAGGAAAAAATGGTCTTTTGAAGTTCGCATGTATAAAACGCATCCCCTCTCACTAGGACTTTTCTGGGGGAAAATATGTGCGTGTAATACACACCAAAAAACGGTA